>ML311464.1:0-11050 GCA_005239505.1 Nicotiana paniculata | reverse complement strand
TGGTATGATTGATTAAATTGTTATACTTGGACATGTTTAAAGAAGGGAAAGAATGTGAAATTTCGTATGTTCATACTTGATTGCCAGTATCGATCATAGTTAAGGGGTATGGTGTGTGATTGAAAAGTAAAATTCTCCTCGATAATGAAATGTGTACGTGTTGAAGGATAGTAGATTGTCCCATTGCTCAAGGACGAGCAAGAGTCTAAGTGTGTGGTGTTGATGTGTGGCTATAATTCATGGTTTAAAGCATTATGTACCTTACATTTTATGTGTGTTAATGATAAAATACACGCNTGACTCTTGAGGTTGGGTGGTTGCAATTAGGTTGTTGGTATGATTGATTAAATTGTTATACTTGGACATGTTTAAAGAAGGGAAAGAATGTGAAATTTCGTATGTTCATACTTGATTGCCAGTATCGATCATAGTTAAGGGGTATGGTGTGTGATTGAAAAGTAAAATTCTCCTCGATAATGAAATGTGTACGTGTTGAAGGATAGTAGATTGTCCCATTGCTCAAGGACGAGCAAGAGTCTAAGTGTGTGGTGTTGATGTGTGGCTATAATTCATGGTTTAAAGCATTATGTACCTTACATTTTATGTGTGTTAATGATAAAATACACGCCGTATGTGCATAATGGAGTCTATTTTATGTGTAGGTGAATTGGATATGGAAGCCGAGCTAAATGGATGCATAAACATCAAAATTACTCTCAAGAGTCAAAAAGGAGTGCACTGGGCTATAGCCGGGCGTTTGAGCTGTAAAGCCTGGTCATACCAGGCTATAGCTGGGCATTTGGGCTATAAAGCCTGGTAGGACCAGGCGTTTGGGGGGCGTTAGAGCCCTAACACCAGGCCTGGCCAGGCTTTATCCGGGCGTTTGGGCCATAAAGCATGGTCCCTGGTCCGGTCAAATCTGAGTTTTGAAGGTTTTAAGTGTTTCCCGGTTTGAATAGAACTCTCCTACACATTTAGGGTTTGTCCTAAACATATAAATAGACCCAAAAATACAACTTTGAGGGGAGGATGCCATTTTTGGAGAGAAGATACACACGGGATCATTAGGAAGCGAAGGATTTCTCATTTTTCTTCATCTTATTCTAGTATTTTCAATTTATGCAACACTTATGCAATTTTTTGATTCTAGCATGAGTGGATAAACACCTATTGTTCTGGGGTTGTGGTTTAGCCATGAATATTGTTATTCGATATTAATTTAACCTTGATTATAGTTCACTCAATATATGGTTGTTTCTTCAATTATGTGTTTAGTTGCTCAATTGTCTGGACAGCAATTTGGTTCTATATACTATCTATGTTATGCTTGGGAAAACTGTATATAGATTAGAGAAGAATTGAAGAGAGCGCGATCTTAACCCTTCAGGGGAGCGAATTTGTGGTTAGGATAGGAATATACCTAGTCACCGTGCTTAATTAAACATCGTAATCTTAGTGCGTTCTTATAGATTAATTTCATAGGAATATAGGCGTTAATCTATTGAGAATAGGCGAGTAGTGCTTCGGGAGAAGGCTATGAGAGCGTTTATCAATTAATTAGAAACCATGAGTGAATTATATGAAAGGGAGAGTTAATTAGTATGCAATATGAGTGGTGAATTGATCACAACCCTGGAATATTTGTCTCTACTGAATACACACGACAATACTCTCGTTACTTGATAATTTGTTCTTTCATAGAATCGTACTATAAAATAGGTACATTCCTGGATTTTGTTTTGGATAAATTAAATAACAATTATAGTGAATTAGTGAGTAGTTTATACAAGTCTTTGTGTGTTCGACATTCGATTTACATTACATTACTTGCTACGACCACGTATACTTGTGTGTGCGTTTGGGAGAAACATGTCTCTACACCTAAAATTTCATTGCAAATAGCTATTGCGTCCGCAAATCGGTCGCCTCTCCCAATAGTGGTACACACATCACTCTCAGTACCAACAGGTGTATGATCTCCATCGCCAATCAAATTTCCTTTTGCAATATCACTGCCCAAAGCACAACTTGGTGCATGTTCTTCATTATCAACAACTTGATCATCTACACCTTTCTTGCTTCCTACATTCACAGTTGATAATTGTTCATCATTTCCATCTTTTCTCAGTCTATCAACACTGGGATGTTCGTTGTTAAATTGTTGTTCAACACGTTGATCTCCTTGAAGAGTCGCTTCCTCACGTGTAACATTTTCATGCGCTGCATCATGAGCAACATTAATATCTGATAGATGTTCGAACGAGCCGTTCATCCTATCATATTGTCGATACTTCATCAAGTCAAAATCGTCATCGTCCATTTCATTTGATTTGTCGACAATCTTAAACAACTTTTCAAACTTCTCATCAAAATATTCCTAGAAAAAAATTACTAACAATGATTAATGTGAATAACATTAGCAGAAAAAAAAAGACTTCTCTATAAATTAGCTTACCTTGACTTTTACCAAAACCGCATCCACAATAGCAGATCTCTCATCCTGTTTAAAATGCTTGACAACTTTTTTCGCGATCTTGCGTCTTTCTTCTTCTGCATGACTTTTAACCTCCATCGTCACCCTCTAGTATAGAGACACGAAATTAAACTTCAGGTATAAAACAATGCTGAAGTTCAGCAAATATAGAACACAACTTCAGCTACTAGAATGCTGAAGTTCATCACAAACAGAACAAAAACTTCAACTAAAAGCATGATGTAGTTTTACAAAAACACAAAAACAAAAAAACTTCAGCTCAAAACTTACAGAACATATTGTATTGACTAATTCATTCTCAAACGCTGTTGTAGAACGGTTAGAACGACTCTAGGTACAAGGTGATTTGCCAATTATAGAAGTTCGATTGGCTTCTTTTGAACGACTCCGACTACGTGGTGATTCACCAATTGAAGGAACCGCACCAAGTACCTTTGAACGAATCCGGTTGCATGGTAATTGTCCAATTAAAGGCATTGAATTCAATTCCTCTTCTATAGGAATTATATCCAATACCCTAAACGTCCGATATTTCTGTTTAATACAAAAATATATTATGAAAATAAAATAAAACTAATACGTCAACATATTAACAGAACTACAAAAATAAAAAAAATTCACTTACACCATGATTACTGAAGTAATCCTCATGAAGTTCTTTATATTTAGGCTCTCCCACACATACATAACATAACATTCTGAGGACCTGAGGGGCATTAAGTTACTCGTTCTTTTTTAAATACTTCTTCTGAATATCTAGGAAGCGCTCATAGAACCAAACACATAACAGATATGGAAATCCACCAACAGTATACTCAGTTGAATGATCTTTGTCATGGTTGTCCAATGCGTGTTTCATTAAGGTAATGAGCTTCTCATAAGACACATTACCCCAAGGATAATCAGCACAAGCATTATCATCTTCGACAATAGCTGCATAGTCATCCAGCACAGTTGATTCATTCTTTTTTCCAAACAAAATAGACTCCACAACAAGAATTTCCATAAGTTTCACAACATCTTCATCGCTCCCACATACGTGTTTGACATTCACATCATGCTTTTGGATTTCATTCTGGGACATAAAATCTCGAATGTCCTTTAAGGTCACACCCTTAGACTTGTCAAAATAGCGCTTCAGAATCTTGTTCTCTCGTTTACATGGTTTTTCAACATTATGTGTTGTGATCCTCAAACCACACATAATGTGAAAGTTTCAAGGGTGAACGATACATCATGGCCAAAAATCTTGAAACTAATGGAGTCTCGATCATTGGTGAATACTCGAGAAAGACACAAATAATGAACCAACTTCATGCTGCATTTGAAATTCTCCATAGCCATAATATACTGAAATGTACCATTATTGAGCTTATCTTGTTGTGCAGGAGTCAATAAAGTTGCGATTGAACTCTTCAAATCGTGGTTCCCCTTCCAGTAAGCACGATAGTTAAACCAATTTCGAAACTCATAATATTTATCCCCTGGTCTTATACGTGGAGCAACAGGGACTGAAGGACCTTTAGATATTCTACGTTGTTTAGGTGCTTTTGGGATTTGTAGGTGATGTGGATTTCGTAGATCCCAGCTGTTCAAAAAAAGTAAAAGATAGCAAAAATAACGTCAGAAGATTATCAAAATAATCAGTTAAAAACTTCAGCTCTAAGAATGCTGAAGTTCAGCAAATATAAAACAAAAACTGCAGCTATTAAATGCTGAAGTTCACCAAAACAAAACAACATGTCACCTCCTAAAATGCTGAAGTTCACCAGTTGCAAAACAAAAACTTCAGCAAAACACAAATTTAACGTCGGAACATTATCAAAAAAATTAGCTAAAAACTTCAGCTCTAAGAAGGCTGAAGTTCAGCAAATATAAAAATAAAAACTTCAGATACTAAATGCTGAAGTTCACCAAAACAAAATAACACGTCACCTCCTAAAATGCTGAAGTTCACCAGTTGCAAAACAAAAACTTCAGCAAAACACAAATTTAACATCAGAACATTATCAAAAAAATCAGTGAAAAACTTAAGCTCTAAGAAGGCTGAAGTTCAGCAAATATTAAATAAAAACTTCAGCTACTAAATACTGAAGTTCACCAAAACAAAACAACACGTCACCTCATAAATACTGAAGTTCACCAGTTCCAAAACAAAAACTTCAGCAAAACACAAATTTAACTCCAATAATTAAACACAAAAAACAAAAACTTCAGCTCCCAAAATTAAGGTATCCTTGAATTATTTTAAATTTCGGCAACACAAATTGAACTCCAAAAACAATGCTGAACTTCATAAAAAATATAACAAAAAACACAAAACACAAAACAAAACTTCAGCTCCTAAAATTAAGGTACCCTTGATAGTATCATCTATTTAACTCTGAAATTTTTTAAAAATTTGGACGTCTCTAAAAATCACTGAAGAATTTATAAAATTTTCATCAAAAACACAAACACACGTTCAAAAAAACTAAGAACACAATCATAAAAGTAAAACTAATGCACTAATCAAAGTAAACCCTAAGAAACTATCGATTCATCTAACATGACTATCAAAACAAAAACCAGAAATTAATTGGTAAAAATTAATACTAAAATAAAACCCAGAAAGTTAATGCAATGCACCTATTATTATACGTAATATCGTTAGGGAACAAACAGTTGAAAAATCAAAAAGAATGACGAAAACCATTTGATTTCAGAGACAACTTGAAGAACGGGAGAGAGAGACAGATACAATAGAGGACTGGGGTTTACTTGAAGGGAAAGTAGTCCTTTAATAAAAAGGGCAAAATTATCTTTTTAAAAGGCTTTTAACAAAAAAAGAGTATGGGTGCAAACAGAAAAACAAAGCGGCTACATGTTAAAAAGGAGCGCCAAATAGGATGCCTCATGCAACTTTTAGCATTTAATTTCTTTTCTCAGCCCAAGTCTACTTAATCTTGTCTAAGGGACAACAATAACATACTTAGTATAATCTCACATAGTGGGGTCTAAAGAAGGTAGTGTATACGTAACCTTACGCCTACCTTGTGGATGTAGAGATATTGTTTGCAATAGAATCTTGAATAGGGGTCGTATGTTAAATTGATTCCACCATGTCATAGCGTGGTGAGCCTTCTTCCACTTCTCTCCGTAAAAATTACGCGGGGCACCCTATTTGGTCGCCCCCATTTAACTTATACCCGCTTTTTTAAAAACTTTTAACTTGTACCCACTTTTTAAATAACTTCAACTCCCCTTTTCCTCGCTGAGCTGCAGTTCACCAGTTAAGCTGAAGTTCGCCAGTTATAAAGACAAAACTTCAGCACACGGGGCTGAAGTTCCCCAGTTACAAAGACAAAACTTCAGCTTCCCACTTATAAACTTCAGCTCTAGAGCTGAAGTTCTCAAGTTATAAAAACAACAAATTCAGCATACGGGGCTGAAGTTCCCCAGTTACAAAGACAAAACTTCAGCTCTAGAGAACTAGAGCTAAAATTCTGTCTTTGTAAACTGGGGAACTTCAGCTCCGTATGTTGAAGTTGTTGTCATTATAACTTGGGAACTTCAACCTCGTATGTTGAAGTTCCCCATTTACAAAAGACAAAACTTCAGCTTTGGGAACTTTTGCCCCGTATGCTGAAGTTCCCCATTTACAAAAGACAAAACTTCAGCTTTAGAGCTGAAGTTCCCTAGTGTAACTGGGGGAACTTCAGCCCCGTATGCTGAAGTTCCCCATTTACAAAGACAAAAACTTCAGTTCTAGAGGTGAAGTTCTTCCCCATTTACAAAGACAAAAACTTCAGTTCTAGAGCTGAAGTTCCCCATTTACTAGAGCTGAAGAGTTCGCAAGCTACTTCAGGCCCGTCTACTAGATACTGAAGTTTTGCGTGATTGTCTTTGCTAATTCAGCCCCGTATGCTAAAGTTATGTGCAAAAACGGGTACGGATGTAATTTTTTTACAAAGCCGATATAAGTTAAAACGTGACACAAAAAATAGGTACGGATGCAAAAGCCCCCTTCTCTCCTGGGCAATTTTAGTGATATTTCTTGTGTTAGATATGTAAAGTATGTCCAGGGTTCTCTTGGAAAATAAGAGTGTTTGCCAGGTTTCAGTTTTGGGTTGTATAGGTGTGTAAGTGAGTCTTATGCCTTCAATTTAACCACTACTTAAATTTTAGTTAATTCTATAACATCACTATATAACAATTATTTACTATACAAGTCAATTTTCTTTTGGAACTAATTTTTATGTTACGTTATAATATATATGTTCTCTATAACATTACCATAAAAGTCAAGTTTCTTTTGGAACAAATTTCCATGCTACGTTATAATATATGTTCTTTGTAACAACACTTCATTATAACAACGAAAAATATCTTAAATAAACAAGGCTGTTATAGAGAGAAAAATATCTGAAATAAACAAGGTTATTATAGAGAGGATTGACGGTAGATATTTGAAATCAGAGCAAACACCAGATTTCCACCCTCTAACTCGTAATCTTGAGGTCAATGTCTGTTTTACTCAGCACTCCTCCTATGTCAATTTCAAAAAACATAACCAATTTCAAGTAACCAGCACCTATTTTGAATAATACAGGAACACAACAGTAGGTTGATAGATAATACGATGGCTAGGTACCGATAAGTTACGTAATAAAGCTGGCTGGCTTCTGTTTATAGGTTGCAACTTAGAAACATCATAAAAACATGCATTATACGATAACTGAATTTATCACCAACGATGATAATCTCAACTCTCAAGTCTGGAATTAAATTCAACAAATAAATAATACAATCTCTGCAAGGGGTAGCCAAAAGCTAGAGCCTAGAGTCCACATAAAAGTGAATCCTAGATCAAAATTAAACAAGTAAAACAGATAAATAAGAACTATAACCAGCTCAGCTCAGCTCAACTCAATAAGCGAAATCGAACCTACTTTGCCGGGCCATTTGAGATGGAAAGCTTAGCCAAGGGTTCCCCGGTGGGGTTGAGCTCATCCCAGGCTTCAATCCATGTAACCATAGCATCCGCTAGCTTGGTGAAATAAGGATCTACCTTGGAAAGTTTGTCCTTGACCTGTTTTGACAGTTCGATATAGCACTGCTGAACACTTGTGCAATCTTTAGGAAGAGTTGCAGACTGGAAAAATGGAATGATCTCTTCTTGCCAGTAGATGCCTTTGTACTCCTTTTTAAGGTTAACAAATGGGTTGCTCGCTTTGCTGTGCCATATGTATGGCAGACCGGTCTTGATACCCAGTCCCAAATGGTCACATATCACCTATAAATCATATGACTCTATGTTAAAATTCTTTCATTCGACCAAATTGCTTCAAGAAACAAAACAAATGTTATCGTAAGGTAATCTTGGGATTTACGACTAACCAGTTTTCCATCTTAGCAAGTTAACATAATTGCAGAAAGAAAAGATAATTACCTTGGTACACCAGCCGGCCCACATATCATCGTAACGACCAATGGGCTGACCATCACCCATGAGCCCAAAGTACATTGCAGGTCCAATAAGCTCACGGTCAAACGCCAAATTCATTCCACACATGGGGAACAGAGTGCCTTTTGGAATTGTCATGACCGCATCTACGTATCTGGAAAAGGTAATAATATGAATGCTAATTAGATAAAGAAAGCTTTCTAAGTAACCACAATGACCAATTCAATAAGTTTTATAATTTGGCTTATTCAAAAAGTTCATGCCTTGTGTTCCTCTCACGTGGCTTGACAAGTTGAGTAGGTGCATCATAGTCAGGGATGTTGAGCCAAAGACCATGAGAAACAGCTGTGGGAGCACCCTCGCGCATACTGAAAGGGTACCCGCGAACGAAATCCGCACCTTCTCTGTATGGATCATAGAGAGTGTTGAAGAAATGTGGAGTGGAAGGACATAGAAGGTTCTTAATGTGTTGCTCAAGTGCATTGATGTCTTTGCCAGATGGGTCTTTGGCAACCTGCACGTCATCATTGCAACAAGAGTTCAGCATGTAATCAAATGAATAACAAGATCAACTATACATCAAGGCATTGGAGTAAGACAATCAAAATAACAATTTGTTTCAAAATATTTGACAAAAGTCTAAGAAAGATACAAGGGTCATTGTGACAAAGTTTTTCTTTAGGGGTGTGCAAAAACCTGAAAAGACAGATAATATGGATATGTAGTAGGATTTTCCAAAGAAGCATGCAATGATTGGATAAATTAGTCAAAAGTGTGATAAAATTGCCAAATATATGGGCTAAGATGGAAGGCTCCATCGTTACTAGTAAAACATCCCTCGGATATGAGGTCATTATTTAAAAAGGACTATATCATTGCTATGGGACCAAGTCAATCAACAAAGATTATCACATGAAAGCATTCAATCCTAAAAGGAGGTAACATGAAGTGGTGTAGCATAATTACATTACAGGTTGCTACAGACAGTAGAAAACAAATAAAAACCTTATCTCAGCCAATAGATCATGTACCAAAACAGCAGCCAATAGAATCTTGTATTTCTAGTAGAAAATCTATTAAATCTGTATTAATATATAATTGTGAGCCCAATAAGTAAGACATGCTATGGGTTCGACATCAAATTTAGAACCCACAAACTTCAAATCGTAGAAGTAGCTCCGCCTCTGCAAAACAGGGAAGGAGAACTAAGAAAACATGAAGCTATTACAAGATCTGGCTCAAATGGATCAAGATCAAGTTGGTCACTTTATTTATACAAAGAAAAAAAAAACCGAGTCCTAATGGTGCAAAATTGTAATATACACTACTTTAACAATGTCAACCCAATTAACTTCATAAAAATAACTCCATAAACTTAGATTAGCTTAAACTATAACCACAGGAAAGTTGGCCAACTTAAGAGATATATGCCATCAAAGGATCTGCATATCAATATAAAGAATACCCAAATCTAACTTAATTGAAGAGATCCATATAAATTATAAAGCTGCTAAGAGAAATTTACCACCTTTACCCTTTCAAACCCCTAGACAAAACCCCAAGTGGCTACCAAACAAAACACACAAATTGACACTTAAAACCCACAAAAAAATCACCAAGATCCAATTTTTCTAGACACCCACAAAATAAAACTGAGTATATAATCACAAAAGAAGGGTAAAAAAAAAAAAGAAATCAGAAAATACTCACAAAGCAATCATCATCGATGGTGTAGATATACTTCTTCTTAGACACCATATAACCAAAGCACCTACAAGCAGAGTCCTTAAAAGAGATACAAGAGGCTTTAGGACCAAGAATCCTGTTAATATCATTCCTATTATAAAGCTCATAATCAAATCCTTCAGGTACTTTAATGATCTTAGAAGGGTCACCATCTTGTACAATAATTAAATGGTAGGGCTGAAAAAAGGGTCTCCACATCTCCAAGAAATCAAGATTTCTAATTGTTGGTATGACTATATCTAGCTCATCTTTCAACAATGGTGTTGGGGCCATTGAACCTCCTGCCATTGTACCTTTTGGATCTGAAGAAAGAATGACAGAAAAGAAACGGTTCTAACAAAGAAATTGGGGAGGTGTGTTGTGGTTATATAGAAAGAAGTAAAGAAGACAAGTTGTACTCGAGTTTGACTTCAATGTATGTATGCTAATACTTCGGCGAGATTTTTGCGTCTTGCCTTAGTAACGTGTCAACGGGTAAGAGAAAACTACAATCTTTTACCGACAAAAGAATACCAAGTAAGTATTGTTTTTTTCTTTTCTTTTCAAAAATTCAAACTAAAGTCATTTTAGTTCACATAAAATATACAGTTGCGACTCAATAGATCTCGTGGATTATATCGAGAGACCCTTAAATTTATTTTATAAAATTTGTATCTAACAAAAAATGTATTGTCTAAATAACAAATTAATCATGTAAGATAGAAATAGTAAAAAAAAAAAAATTAAAAAGCTAAAAAGAAGAGCACAAAGAATTAAGTGGTGGATTATAGGATATTGAGTTCCGAAGCTCAAAGTCAAAATTTTAATTTGGCTATTATCATGAACAAGATAAAAAATGAGCATACATAACATAAATAGTTTACACTTTCTAATCAATTTAAACGATAATTGTAGTTCATTTTATTAAGTAGCACTCATTGTTGAATATCTAAAATAAATTATAAATAACCTAATATAATATATTAAATAGCACTAAAATAACATTGGTGCATGAATACTTTTGGGTTCACGCAATTTCAATGAAGATTGCAAAAGAAATTTATTATATTGTTGATGTATATAACTTAATTCCTATATAAAAAAGATACAATTAAATTGAAAAGCTAAGTAAATATACTAATTAATGAATGAAGAAGTTTATCAAAATTTATGAACTTATTAGTATAAAATAAACTCAATCAAATAACAAAAAAATATACTATAACACTTTTATTTATAATAATAATAATAATAATAATAATAATAATAATAATAATAATAATAACAACAACACTAAATTTGGGGCCCTAAAGCAATGCCTCGCTGGCCTAGCCTTAGAGTCGCCCTTATATATATATATATATATATATATATATATATATATA
>ML311462.1:0-58708 GCA_005239505.1 Nicotiana paniculata | reverse complement strand
TGGATCTTTAAACGGAAAATAAAAGTTGATGGCACTATTGACAAATATAAGGCAAGACTTGTTATCAAAGGTTATAGACAAAAAAAAGGCCTTGATTACTTT
This sequence comes from Nicotiana paniculata, assembly GCA_005239505.1. NCBI lineage: Eukaryota > Viridiplantae > Streptophyta > Magnoliopsida > Solanales > Solanaceae > Nicotiana > Nicotiana paniculata. Next base: position 58,606 of record ML311462.1, on the reverse strand, counting down.
GACACTTACTCGCCAGTAATAAGGATAACATCTATTAGGATTCTAGTGGCATTAGCGGTCGTGTATGGTCTTGAAATCCATCAAATGGATGTTAAAACAACTTTCTTAAATGGAGAATTGGAGGAAGAGATTTACATGGAACAAACTGAGGGTTTTGTGGTTCCTGGTAAAGAAGAGAAAGTGTGCAAACTTGTTAAGTTGCTTTATGGACTTAAACAAGCATCCAAACAATGGCATGCCAAATTTGATCAAACAATGTTGGCAAGTGGATTTAAAATCAACGAGTGCGACAAATGTGTTTACATTGAAAACACTCCGGGTCATGAAGTCATTATTTGCTTATATGTTGATGACATGTTGATAATGAGCAAAATCATGGCCGATATAAATGCTACAAAACGCATGTCGGCTAGAAAATTCGATATGAAAGACTTAGGAGTTGCTGATGTGATCTTAGGAATCAGAATTCACAAGACTCCACAAGGTCTAGCATTATCACAGTCTCACTACATTGAAAAGGTACTTGACAAGTTCAAGTATTTGGATTTCAAAATTGCCAAGACTCCAATTGACGTGAGTTATGCACTTCAAAAGAATGAAGGTGAAAGTGACTCACAACTGAACTATGCAAGATTATTGGGAAGTTTGATGTATATAATGAATTGTACGCGACCAGATATAGCATGTTCTATTAGCAAACTGCGTTGATTTGCAAGTAATCCTAATCAAATACATTGGATGGCAATGAAACAAGTTTTGGGGTATCTGAAACATACCTAAAATTATGCTTTGCACTATAACAAATATCCCTCCGTGATCGAGGGATATAGTGATGCAAATTGGATCACCGGATCATCTGAAATTAAATCCATGAGTGGATATGTTTTCACAATTGGGGGTGGAGCAGTGTCTTGGAAATCATCCAAACAAACGTGCATCGCACGTTCTACAATGGAATCTGAATTCATAGCTTTACATAAGGCCGGTGAAGAAGTTGAATGGATCCGTAAATTCTTGGAAGATATTCCATTTTGGCCCAAACCTTTGGCACCTATTTGATACATTGTGATAGTCAAGAGGCAATAGGGAGGGCAGGGAGTGTTATGTATAACGGAAAATCTCATCATATACGACGGAGACATAATACCACTAGACAACTACTCTCTAGTGGTGTTATCACAATTGACCACGTAAAGTCAAGAGATAACGTGTCGGATCCACTTACAAAAGGCCTATCTAGATAGACAGTTGAAAGATCATCAAAGGGAATGAGGTTAAGGCCTAGGACAAGTCATCATGGTGGTAACTCTACCTAGCAGAGTGGAGATTCCAAGAGCTAAGTTCAAAGAGATCAAACAAAGTTATGAATGACGGTTAAACATTGTCAAATAAATCAACCCATTCTCGTGATGAAGACAATGTTCATAAATCAAGGTAAAGCATTAAGTCTTTTTGATGAGTCAATAAAGCTTAGAGCTTTTTAATGATTTGCTAAGTCTAGAAGGATATGACCAGATAGTGTGTCTTTAGGATTACACGTTTAGAAATCACCTATGTGAGTGTGAAGTGTAAGCCGCTTCAAGGGGAATAAAAGTAAAAGCCCATTCTCTAAGCACTCGTGAAACCAGGCGGTGTTCATGACTGAAACGAACACAACCATGAGAACCATAGATGGTTAAGGATTGATTGTGTGACTTATGTTGTCTAGGTATACAACAAAGCTCGACGGTTCAAAGATATCAAATCTACCAATTGGCCGAGTATATCCGATATAAGTTCACTACGGAAAGTTCAAAGGGAAACCTACTTATCCAGATGCAATTAATGCTTGCATGTAAAACACACATACGTCCGTGCATTCTTTTATTTTATAGCCATTCCCCATTGGAGAATTGTTGGTCTTTAAGCTTAGTATAGCTTAATTTTAAGCTTGGTGTAGCTTAAAGAGAGTGAATGGAAAATGGTGGGAAAAAAAATGGAGGGAAGTGAAATTTTGAATCAGTGCACTTTGTCCCTCATTGGAAGAAGGAAAGAAAATCTACGTGTATATATAGAGAAACTCTTCTTCTAGCTCTTAAAGAGTTGAGAAGAAGGCAAGCATCGCGCCGTCGCCGTCGTCGCTCACTCGCTCGGCTTCGGCTTCAGATTTGGTCAAAGATTGATTGATTAATCTTTTTAGACAAAGGTCCGGTCCATTTTTCTTTCCCAGATTATTTTAAATCCGTTTTTAATTTTCCCACAATCTTCACACCTGTTCCAACAGCTATGGCTGTTCTGAAAGGTTGCAAAACCTTTTCAGAAACAGTACAAAATTGGCCATAAATATGCCTTGGATCCCAGAATCTTTACTTACTAAATTTTCGGATTCGGATTTGGATTTGGTCAAAGATTGATTGATTAATCTTTTTAGACAAAGGTCCGGTCCATTTTTCTTTCCCAGATTATTTTAAATCCGTTTTTAATTTTCCCACAATCTTCACACCTGTTCCAAGAGCTATGGCTGTTCTGAAAGGTTACAAAACCTTTTCAGAAACAGTACGAAATTGGCCATAAATATGACTTGGATCCCAGAATCTTTACTTACTAAATTTTCTGATCTTCTTCTTCTTCTTCTGCACAAAAATATTCCAGTGTGTTTTACGACCATCAACTGGTGAGTTAAATCGTTCTATCCTGGGAGGATATATTCCAAAACCTCGGGTACTTGAGGAGAATAATTTCCTTAAGGACACACTGTGTATTCAGTGGACTCGGTTTATTCTTGTATTATTTTTTATTTTTATTTTGTTAGACGAGAAGCTGAGGATGCCTGGACTAGCGCGCCCGCGCTCAGCACGTGCTAGTGGTCGCGCTAGTCAGGTTTCTTACTGTCCCAGGTAAATCCCACTAGCGCGGCCGCGCTAAGCCCGCGCTAGTGAGATTTCTCACTGTTTCTGTATTTTCAGAAAATTTATTGTTTTATTTTACAGCAATACAGATTACTAACAATCATACACTAAGAATATGAAGAATAAACTTATAATATTGTAAAGCAAAATTATGATATGGTAAAATTAATATATAAAAAGGTCGAATGAAGGATACAATAAAATTATTTAATAATAATAAAAGGCAAAATGAGATAAAAAGACAAGGTAACGACACAACCACACCAAATTGATAGTTACATAAAATGACACTTTTCGTCATTACGTAACGACGTATATAACGATACGATATTTACATTAAGTAACAATCAAAACAAATAATCTATTTAAAATGATAATACGATACAATACAATATGTAACAACATCCAAACAAGTTGTAAATCTCTTCTTTCATCTAATCTCAACAAACCAATAGACTTGATTAATTATATACTACCATTGTTCATTTTATGACACTATTTTTTTTAGTCATCAATGAAACTGACAAAAACTATCCAGTTTGTTACTAAGAAAGAGGACAGTACTTGGGGTTTTACGACATATCTGGTTGGCAAATACGTAGACACGTTCTCATCCTGATTTTGCCCTGGGACTTATTCGTTTGGGTATGCATATGAAAATATGCTATATATTTAATTTAATTTTATTTATTTACTTGATTATTATGATTGATACTCTCATTACTCACTTCAACTAGTGAGTAATACATGCCTTCCTTTAATTAATTAGTTCATAGCCCATTTTTGAAAGTCTCTCTTTAGTCTTTAGTTAACTCTATTTGAAGACGATTCTCAAGAATATGGAGTAATGAATAGGCTATATGTGCGTGTTTATGGGAAACAATGTAATTCATGATTGGACGTCATGTCTTCTAAAATCAAGCTGTATGTCAAATGGCTTGGATGCGAAGTCACACACAGATGACTCTAGCTAGTAAATTTAGAAATGCCAAATGTATGAAAATCTTATTCTATCTGCTTTGTTATGATATAATACAATAACAAGAATCCATTATATATCGCAGTATATGCTTTCTATTTTCTAGCTGGACGCTCATCTTTAACAGTTAAAAATAAAGTTGTGGTCACAGATGTCAAGAGGTGCAGAAATTGATTCTACTATCAAGTTGAGCGAATTGTAATGATGCAAGGGCTAAAGGAAAAAGATAAAGGACATATGAACGAGAAACCAAAATTAATGACGATATGTGCGGTTGTTGAATTTAATTGATTAAATGGATGATGTGGAATATGCTTTAATTTTCGTTTGATAGTCACCACTATAATTAGGTTTATGTCGAGTGGATTATTTATTATTTCCTCTTAACAAATAGTTGTGCAGTTTTATTAGTTTATTGTTTGAATAAATTGTTTATGTTCAGCTTTGTGAATAAGCATTTAATATGGTAAATAAAACAAATGAAAAAGATCTAATCGAGCAATTACAGCTTGTTTGGATGGATGTTATGTATCACATTGTATTTTATTGTACTGTATCATTTTGATATATATAATATTGAGAATCTTATATAAATATTTCAATGAATTCCCAACTTACCAACACCTGGCCATTAATTATAGACTTACCAAAAATAACCAAGCACATATAAAATTAAAAACCTAAGTAAATAAAGTTTTTTCCTCTCCAAGAATCACACGTAAAGATCTTCTTCCATATTTTTAAGCGTGATCAACAACATTAGATGCAAGACAGAAGGGAATTTCATGGAAGTGGTAGCAAATAAGATGATGAAATACACAAATATGTATATACATACAAGATTCCAAAAGTCTAAGAAAAAAAGGACATTTTTCAATGGGTATGATTGAAATTCATTGAAAACATATAGATGAGTCAATATAGAAAATTTGAGAAAAAATGGAAGTGATTTGGACTGATTTGGTATCGAAATTCGTAGTTAAAATCGAGTTCAAAAATTCTTCTGCGCCACATGTATTACCCATGTATCTCACACACAGGTATACATATGATACACATTTGACACAAATATGATACAGTTAGACCTCTCTATAACAACATCTCTATATAACAACACTTCTCTATAAAAGTCAAGCTTTTTCGGAACCAATTTTTATGTTATGTTATAATATATGTTCTCCATAACATCACTTCGCTATAACATCCAAAAAAATTCGGAAGAAACGATGCTATTATAGATAGATTTGACTGTACATATGTTATACACAAATGATACATAGTGTGATACACATACTATTTTTTCATATTCATCTTCTACTTCGAATTTTCAATGCAAACCGCCTCAAAACTCCACCAATTCATCCCAAAACTAAGATTCAAGCTCCTTAAGATGTACCCAATCTATTCTAATAACATCCACTCAAAAGAAAGCAAAAATTTGATATATTTTTGCTACAAATAGCTAATTGGCTAATATTAGTATATTTGGCTAAAATTAGTAATATATTATAAGTGGCCAATTTATATAAGACGTTACGTAAAAATGAATATAGTTGGTAGTTTCCCTGTAATATTTGGATTGATTTATTGTTTGTTATTGTTTCATGATATCATGCACAAACAATATAAATAATAAACTTGCAATATTACAAAAATAAAAAAGAGCAAAAGTACAAGGTAGAATTATTATATAAAAGAGTAGGGTAAAGAATAAAATAAGATTAATAATAAGAAAGTAAGATGAGAGAAAAAATAAGGTAATGATGTAACCACACTGTTTACCCTTAAACGGATAAAAATTGAATTTATACGTTGTTTTAAGGATACGCGATATAACTTGGCACAAATTAAGAGAATTTATTAATATTGAAATTGACGATAAAAAAAAATAAATACAAACAAACGAATCGAATAGCCTTGGCCCTTGAGTTAGATCACCCTTGAACCAAGAGAAGTTTCAACTGATATAAGAACAGAGTAATAAGATAATGAAATCTAGAAAAAAAATAGTATATTGCTTTATGTTGCGTAAATGTGATGTGTTTTACTAATGATCATACCTCCTTTATATAGTAGGGATTCCTACTCTTAATACAGTTCTAATAGAAGTAAGAAATATCATGATTGACTAATTAATCGGCCTATCCTTGATACGTGCCGAGATCTCCACCGAGATTTACGCCCTTTCGCGGATATTTCATCCTTCTGTTGTCCGGCTTAGCAATTTTTCCTCGATCTCGCCTGATCTCGATTTTGTTCGGTCCCGAGGTCTCAAGCTTGACAATATAACTTTGCACCTCAGTTCGATATGATTCGAGGTCGAACCTTAATCTATCACATTCCAGTCTCGATAAGTCACGCAAGGGGCGAGCCCAATTTTGACTGTATACAGATAGTTTCCTTGTTTCTCGGAGAGAAGATGACGAGAAATGATATGAATTTCCAAATACCATCTTGATGGGCCATGACGTAAGAGACGATCGGTCGCTGAGACACCCGACTGTGACATAAGCGACAAGGGGATCTCGAAGCGTCCCGTCAGTCCAGTTACCAAGAGCATTAAATTCCTGTCAGTTGTTGGTCGGCCACTACAAGTTCTGAACCATCACCAGCAAGCTATAAGTACCCCAATTTTTCTTCATTCAAACTTTACGTTCAAAGCTTCTCCCATTCTTGTTTTTTCAAAAATCCATTTGCTGCAGTTCTTGTAACCAAATTTCTTGAACCTTTAGCAAACTGCATACCTTCCTAATTCCTTTTTCTTCTATTTTACAATGGAGAAAACTTCTAAAATAGTACCGCAAAAGGAGGACGCCTCTTCATCATGACCCACCGGCGACGGGACTACGGCAGAACCTCACCTTAAAGAGTTCGTTCCGACAGGGTGCCCTACCCTTGTCGATTTCAAGGTTGAAAAGACTTCCTCAGTACCGGGTTGATACGAGTTGTCTCGAGATAAATATGCACAATAATCGAAGATCTTCTCACCAAGGTTAAAGAGGAATGCAACCGGACCAATAAAGATGTGGTGGTACCTTCGCTCGAGGAATCGATCACAACCCATGTGGAGGGTTTCCTAAGTGTTTACACTTATCCCTTCACTTTGGATCTTTAGACCATATCATCATTGACTTCTGCAAGAGGTGCAGCGTGACTCTTGGCCAGATCTATCCTTCCTTCTGGAGAATAGTGATTCTTCTCAGATTCTTCATCAGCAAAATCGAGGGGTGTCCCTTCACCCTCGATCAGCTTATGCGTCTCTACAGTCCCTGACTCTATTGGGGGACTGATCAAACTTGCTCGCCGGGCTAGTAAGGCCCTGTTCTCGAGTATAGATGAGGTTCAGGACCAAGGCTGTATGGGACATTTTATCTGAATAAGGACCTCCGATATGATCCCGGCCGAGAACATGCCATTTCCCGAGAAGTGGAACATGAAACGTAAGTACTACTTAGCATTGAAGATTCAATCTTGTTGTTTTTACTCTTATCTCTTTTCTTATCGATGTCTTTGTTGTTGCAGTTGTGGCCCAGATGCCAGACGTAGTTCCTGGGGGAGATACCTCGAGAGACGATCTTGGGGTGATCGACACTACCGGGTCCCCCCAGATTTCAGACGCCATGATTCGCAAGGCCAGTTTGTTAGAGAGCCGTTCTTACAATGGGCCTTAGGGGGTGGCCGATATTCATCACTTCCTGTATGGATTAGAGTCCACTGCTTCGGAAGATGTCACCGGGTTTGGTGACTTGTCGGTGCCAAGGAAGGTGGAGTCATCAAATGCCACTGTGTCTTCTTCGAGCCCAAAACTGGTGGACCGATTCCCAACCCCAAGTGTAAATCCTGACCGCAGGCGATCGATAAATTTCTCAATCCCAGAGGATGCTCGGGTTTTCTCTGCCCCCGCGGGGGTTGCTAGCTACCTCAACTGCTTGGTGACCGAAGAAGATCATGTTGTGATGGATGCGGTGGAAGGACCCTGCCTATTCAATGAGGCCCAACATGCTTTGAATCGGGTAACTTCAAGAATTACTTCATTTACTTAATTTAGTTTTGAAGTTGTAAATAATCCTAAAACCTTTCTTCACGCTTGCAGGCCTCAGTATTGCACCATGAAGCTTTTCTCCGAATTCGAGATGAGTTAACCCAGGACGAAGTTTAGGTTAGGGAGCTCACCAAGAAGATAGATACTTACAACCTTCTAAGTAAGAAGCTTCGGGTCGATCTAGAAGAGACTCGGACGGAGCAAGCTGGTTTGGTCGAACAGGTAATATGAATATTCTATATTAAAGATGATGATTCAGACACTTTGGCTAATGACCCGAAATTACAGGCTCAAAAGAGAATTGACCAGATCGAGCAGCTTCAGGTAGAGGTGGACGCGGTGAAGGTCAATGCTGAAGAATGGAAGAAAAATATGGACCGTCTAGCCTTAAAAAAAGAAACTTTCCCCGGGCACAGTTGGCTTCTATCGAGGTTCAGCTTTGGGCTGCGAAGGAGAAAAACTCGATGCAGGACAAGAGGATTGGGGAGCTCCAATCTGAGCTTAACTCGGCTATTTCCGGCCAAGAGAGATTAGCTAAGGAGATCGAGGAAGCCAAATCGGAGGTGGCCGTGGCCAATACCAAGGCCGATGCCAGGGCGGCCTAATTCAAGGTCCATGTCGAGGCCATTCAGGAACAGGCCAAGAGCATAGTGGATCATGCAAAGTGAGAAGCTCGGAGGGAATCCCTCGAGGGAGTCCATACACAGGGCTTTGATATATTGGCAGAAATCGAGAATGCCAAGGCTAAAGAAGCTAGGGCCCGAAAGTTGGCTTTTCCCGAGGAAGGCTCTGAGAGTTTTTCTGAATCCGAAGGTGAAGAAGACCCCAATGATGAAGACGCTGCCTCCGATGAGGATCAGTCCACTTAGGTTCTTAGATGTTTTTACTTTTTGTTTTTTGTATCTTTTTGAGGTCATTTTGGCCATTGTACATTCCTTTATTAGGACATTCTGGCCTTCGTATATAACATGTAATGGGGCTATTCATCCTTTATAAGAATGTTGATATATATAAGGCTTTTCCCTTTCATGGCTTTCAAATTTCTTCTTTTCTTTATTTGTATTTGCAAAGGTCGAGATGCCTTAGCATGAAATAATAAGGTTGTGTTCGAAGGTTCGAACAAACCTTAACTCTTTTTTCTTTCTGGATTAAGGCACTGTAGGGTTTTGATGTTACTGAAAACTTTTTCCCCAAAAATATCTTAAGTTTATAGCTCTGTCGAGGTAGCCTTTAGAACCTGTTGTGAAAATTTTTGTTTTTCGAAGGCCTAGTTTTGTTACGGGTTTTGGACGTCTCCGAGATGTGTTAATTTGGCCGTAGCCTTTTATTTTGAGAGCTTCCCATTGGGCTTGTTTTCCCCAGTTTTCCAGGCCTACCCAAGATAACAGTCCCCGAGTGGGGTGGTCGTGGCCTTAAGAAACTGGGGGGTTTCCTAAGAGGTCTTTTACCCCCGAGGCCCGGTGACTTGGACTATTTGAGTTTTTTGGGTGGCAGCCCCTGAGTGAGGGAGTGATCGTTCTTCCGGTTATGTATTTCCCTTGGGATCGTTAATTTCGGAAGTACGAAACTCTTTAAGGGATGTAAAGAGGAAAAATTTTAAAACATAAGATGATTGCAAGGAAAGTACTTCTCTTTATTCTTGAGCAAAACAGTCATACATGCGTACATGTTTTATGTTTGGGATCGAGCAATATACGTGGGCATTGTTCGTTTTGACCATTTGGCCCTTACAATAAATCCTATCTAGCGAGACCCTTCCTTTATGAAGTATATTCCTCACTAGAGTTGATATCCGAAGGTAATGCATATCTGAGGGTAATCCCCCCAGTATTCGAGGTTGATTGCAAAGGAACCTTGGATATTGTTAAATTGATCTTCGGTGCCGATTTGTAATCGGGCTTGATTCTAATTTAGCACGATCCATTGTTGCCTCGTTAAAAACCTTGCCGAAAAACCCATTTGGGACAAAACCGGTCTAAGGGAAAAATAGTACAACACGTGCTTTCAGACCTAAAGGCTTCGTGTCGCTTCTCGTTGATCATTTGCAAGTGTTGGTCTGAAATAAAAGAAAAAGAAACTAAATGGGGTCATACCTTAGCAGTAATACCGTTTTAGGTGAGATATATTCCAATTGCTTGGTATTTGTTCTCCATTCATCGTTCCGAGCTTGTAGAACCCCTTCCTGGTAACCTCTAAAATCTGATACCGTTCTTCCCAATTCGGACCCAATTTCCCTTCGTTCGGATTTTGAGTGTTTAGGGTGACTTTCCTTAGCACTAAGTCCCTGACATCAAAATATAGAAGATTGGATCTTCGATTGTAGTACCTCTCAATTCGTTTTTTTGGGCAGCCAATCGGATAAGGGCGGCTTCGCGCCTTTCGTCCAACAACTCCAAGATTGTATTCATGGCCTCGTCATTTGACTCCTTTGTTGCATATCAATATCTTATACTTGGCTCCCTAGCATCGACCGGAATCAGGGCTTCGGCGCCATAAACTAATGAGAACAGAGTAGCCCAGGTACTGGTCTTCATAGTCGTGCGATTTGGATAAAGGACTCCGGGTAGTATCTCTTTCCATTTTCCTTTGGCGTCGGTTAGCCTCTTCTTAAGATTTTGGATGATGGTTTTGCTGGTTGATTCGACTTTCCTGTTCCTGATAGGATGATAAGGTGTTGATATGATTCTTTTGATCTTATGATCTTCGAGAAATTTGGTTATTTTGCTGCCGATGAACTATTTCCGGTTGTCACACACAATTTCAGATGGCATCCCGAACCGACATATGATGTGGTCACAAATGAAGTCGATGACTTCCTTCTCTCTAAACTTATCATAAGCTTGTGCTTCAACCCACTTAGAAAAATAGTCAGTCATAAATAAGATAAATTGAGTTTTACCTGGTGCCCATAGAAAAGGGCCAACGATGTCCATTCCCCACTTCATGAATGGCCATGGAGACAAGACCGAATGGAGTAGTTCCCCGGGTTGGTGAATCATCGGTGCATGTCTTTTGCATTTGTCATATTTTTTAACAAACTCTTTCGTATCTTTTTCCATGTCGATCCAGTAATAGCCGGATCTGATTACCTTTTGAACCAACGATTCAGCACCAGAATGATCACAAGTGCCCTCGTGAACTTCCCTTAAAACATACTCGATATCTCCCTGTCCTAGAAATATTTCTAGTGGGTCATCGAACATTCTTCTGAACAAGGTTCCGTCTTCGGACAAGGTGAATCTGGATGTCTTTGTGCGCAGGGCCCTCGATTCTTTTGGATCTGAGGGAATTTTTCTGGTCTTCAAATACTCTATGTATTTATTTCTGCAATCCCAGGTTAAGCTTGTGGAGTTTATCTCGGTGTGACCTTCTTCGACTACCCACCTCATGAGTTGCACAACGGCCCCCAAATTGATCTCTTCACCCTCGATCGACGACCCTATGTTTACGAGGGCACCGGCCTCACTATTTTGATCTCAAGGCACATGATGCAAAGTCCATTCCTTAAATCGATGCAAAGTACTTGTAACTTATCTAGGTATCTTTGCATTCGTTCTTCTCTAACTTCGAAGGTTCCGTTAACCTGATTCACCACAAGGATGGAGTCGCATTTGGCTTTGATCACCTCCACCCCCAAGCCTTTGGCTAGTTCGAGACCTGCAATCATGGCCTCATATTAGACCTCGTCGTTAGTCAATTTCACGGTTCTAATAAATTGTCTAACCACGTTTCCTGTGGGCGGTTTTAGTACGATACCGAGTCCGGACCCCCTTTGCGTTTGATTCACCGTTCGTAAAGAGGGTCCATATTCCCGAGGACGTACCCGAGTTTACCAACAACTCTCTTTCAAACTCAAGTATTAGGGTCGGCATAAAGTCAGCCACGAAGTCTACCAAAATTTAAGACATAATGGTTGTTCAGGGTCGATATTCAATATCATACCCGCTGATTTCTATGGCCCATTTGGCCAGCCGTCCTGAAAGCTCGGGTTTATGCATTATATTTTGCAATGGATAAATTTTTACAACACATATGGGGTAACATTGAAAGTATAGTTTTAGTTTCCTAGAGACGCTTATCAAGACGAGTGCCAATTTTTATAGGCGGGGATATCTAGTTTCGGCCTCATCCAAGGTCCAGCTAACATAATAAGTCAGAAATTGCGTACCTTGTTCTTCCCGGACTAGGACTCCACTTACCACTATCTCCGATACTACCAAATATAGGTACAGTTTTTCGTCTACCCTAGGCGTGTGAAGCAGCGGCAGGCTCGATAAGTATTGTTTAAGCTCTTCCAAGGCTTGATGGAATTCTGGAGTCCATGTGAAGTTATTTTTCTTCTTCAGCAATGAGAAAAACTAATGGATCTTATCGGAGGACCTCGAGATGAATCGCCCCAGGGCGGTTATGCGCCCGGTTAACCTCTGCATGGCCTTTACGTTGTCTACTACTGTGATGTCCTCGATAACTTTGATCTTGTCTGGGTTGATCTTGATTCCTCGGTTAGATACCATCAATCCAAGAAATTTTCCTAGACCCAACTCGAACGCATATTTTTCGGGTTCACCTTCATGTTATATTTCCTCAATATACTGAAGGTTTCCTGCAAATGCTTTAAATAGTCCTCTGCTCACAAGGACTTAACTAACATATCATCAATGTAAACTTCCATAGATTTCCCTATTTGTTCTTCGAACATCCGGTTTACTAGGCGTTGGTAAGTGGCACCAACATTTTTTAATCCAAATGGCATTACGTTATAGCAGTAGGTACCATATTTAGTGATGAGCGAGGTCTTTTCCTGATCATCCGAGTTCATTTGCATTTTTTTGTACCCGGAATAGGAATCGAGAAAACTGAGGATCTCGTGTCCGGCCGTGGCATCGATCATGCGATCGATATTAGGCAAAGGAAAAGAATCCTTAGAGCATGCTTTATTTAAATCCTTGTAATCTACACACATTCTTAGTTTATTTCCTTTCTTAGGGACTACTACTACGTTTGCTAGCCATTTACTTCCCGGATGGACCCTGTTTTAAGAAGCTTAGTTACCTCGTCTTTGATGAAGGCATGCTTGATCTCGGACTGGGGTCTTCTTTTCCGCTTCACTGGATGGAACTCCGGGTCCAAGATTAGTTTATGGGTGGTGATTTCTGGTGGGATCCCTTTCATGTCGAGATGGGACCAAGCAAAACAATCCATGCTAGGTATAAGAAATTGAATAAGTTATTTCCTGAGCTCGGGAGTTAACCACGTGCCCAAGTATACCTTTTGGTAGGGCAAATGTTCGATTAGTATGACTTGCTCCATCTCTTCGACTGATGATTTGGTAGCGTCGGAGTCATCGGGGACTATGAAGGATCGACGGACCCCATAACCATCATCTTCATCAGTCCCCTGTTTCTCTAGTTGGGTCGAGGCCAACGTTTGTGATTGCTATTTGGCTTCCTATTTTCCCTTAGAATTTGACCCCTTCTTCGATGAGAGTGTCGCTATTGGAATCACTTCGTCAATGGCAAACATTTCCTTTGCGGCGGGTTGCTCCCCGTAGATTGTTTTGATTCCCTCTGGTGTCGGAAATTTTAGAACCTGATGAAGTGTCGAGGTTACTGCTCTCATGTTGTGGATCCATGGTCTCCTCAACAGGGCGTTATACCTTATATCCCCTTCGATCACATGGAACTTGGTCTCCTAGATGGTCCCCACTGCGTTTACTGGCAAAGGTATTTCGCCCTTAGTAGTTTCACAAGCCATGTTGCATAGGTTTAGCACTCGGGTCGTAGGCACAACTTGGTCCTGTAGCCTGAGCTGTTCTACGAGCCTTGATCGAATGATGTTGGCCGAACTACCTGGATCAATTAACACACGTTTAATTCGAGTCTTATTCATGAGTACAGATATTACCAGTGCATCGTTATGGAGCTGCATGATTCCTTCTGTGTCCTCGTCGTTGAAGGACAAGGTTCCTTCTGGTACGTAATCCCGAGTTCGTTTCTCCCTTGTGATCGACACCTTGGTGCGTTTTAACACTGGCCCTTGGGGAACATCGACCCCTTCGACAATCATGTGAATAACGTGTTGAGGTTTTTATTGCTCATTTTGTTTGTTGGAATCTCTGTTTCTGAAATGATTCTTGGCTCGATCACTCAGAAACTCCCGAAGGTGCCCGTCGTTGAATAATCGGGCTACTTCTTCTCTCAATTGTTTACAATCTTTCATTTTGTGACCATGGGTGCCATGATATTTGCACATTTGGATGGGATTTCTCTGGGCTGGAAGCTCTGCAGAGGTTGAGGCCATTTAGTATCTTTGATGCGTCCGATAGCCGATACGATGGCAGTTGCGTCAATATTGAAGTTATATTCTGACAATCGTGGTGCTTCTTTAGGTCTGATATGCATGTCGAAGACATTATTGCTCCGGAGTCCTCGAGAGCTATGGCCTCGGTCATTTCTCCTTTCACTTCAACAGGGTTTCGCGCAGATCTGTTGCTCCTACGATCTCCACTATACAGCTGATATCGATCCCTATTCAACCTTGGTTCTGGATCAATGTCCCTCTTGATTCTATCAACGGGCCTAATAGGATAAAAGGACCCGGAAGGAGCCCCCACCTGGTTGTCTTCGACTATAATATTCGATTGATACCAATTATGTACATCGGCCCAGGTAACAGCCGGGTATTCTTTCAAATTCTGCTTCAACTGTTACGAAGCCATTGAGCTTCGTACATTGATTCCTTGGATTAATTCTTGAACATCTCAATCATCAACGAACGGTGGTAGATCCATTCGCTCCATTTGGAATCGAGACACAAACTCTCTGAGCATCTCGTTGTCCTTCTGCCTTACCTTGAAAAGGTCCGACTTCCTAGTATCGACCTTGATGGCTCCGGCGTGTGCCTTTATAAAAGAATCTGCAAGCATAGAAAAAGAATCAATAGAGTTAGGTGGTAAATTGTTGTATCATATCATAGCTCCCTTTGACAGGGTCTCCCCAAATTTCTTTAGTAAGGATTCAATCTCTTCGTCCTCTAGATCATTCCTTTTAGTTGCACATGTGTAAGAGGTGATATGCTCGTTTGGGTCGGTCTTTCCATTGTACTTAGGAATCTTGGGCATGAGGAACTTCTTGGGGATCAGTTTGGGAGCCGCGCTCGGCGGGA
This sequence comes from Nicotiana paniculata, assembly GCA_005239505.1. NCBI lineage: Eukaryota > Viridiplantae > Streptophyta > Magnoliopsida > Solanales > Solanaceae > Nicotiana > Nicotiana paniculata. The sequence goes on along the minus strand of ML311462.1, from coordinate 43,533 downwards.
AGGGCTTTTGTAAGAACTTTTTGGAATCCAAACCCTTCAATATTGGTGGTTCCTCCGGGGTTTGATCGACCCTGGAGTTATAAGTTTCCACCTTCTTGTCGTTGCTTCGATCTTTTTTTCCCCGGACTCAACTCGTTTTGTTAGTTCCTCGGGTATCTTCATGATTGCGGGATCGGCAGCCGGTTCATTCTCGTCCGATTTCCTAGACACCGGATCGACCCTATGAACAACTTCCAGGCACGACTCGGGCTCGATCCTGTTTGGTGCATGATTCTGATTTTGAATCTGGGCTATTGCTGCTTGTTGAGCCTGCAACATCTCGAATATCACTCGAAGGCTGATCCCGCCCTCTTCGTCGCCATGTGTTCTCTGGGCGGCTGATCGAACATCCCTATGAATGCTACTCTCGGGATCGACAACCAAATTGCATTGATGTCTATATGCGAGCTGATAATGATTGGATCTACAACCGGAACTCCTTCGAGGCCAACTGGAGGTACGTCGTTCCCTGGTTCTATGTTGTCATTTCGTCGTGGTGACCAAAGTCATTGTCCACGTGTACGGGTGCTGCCTGAGAGTTTAACATTTTGATCTTGGAATCAAAGATACTCACAAGAACAAGTGTAAAATAGTGTGGGTTACGAAAGTTAGTACCAGGTAATCACTATTATCCTTAGCCCCATGGCGGGTGCCAAACTGTTTTCTCTAAAAACGGATAACAATTGAATTTATACGCAGTTTTAAGGATACGTGATATAACTTGGCACAAATTAAGAGAATATATTAATATTGAAAATGAAGATAAAAGAAACAAATGCAAACCAAATGAATCGAATAGTCTTGGCCCTCGAGTTCGATCACCCTTGACCCAAGAGAAATTTTAACTGATATAAGAACATAGTAACAAGATAATAAAAGCTATAAAAAGACAGTATATTATTTTATGTTGCATAAATTTGATGTGTTTTACAAATGATCAGACCCCCTTTATATAGTAGGGGAATCCTACTCTTGATACAATTCTAAATAAAGTAAGAAATCTCATGATTGGTTAATTAATCAGTCTATTCTTGACACGTGCCGATATCTCCGCCGTGATCTACACCTGATCGCGGATATTTCATCCTTCTGTTATCCGGCTTACCAATTTTCCCTTGATCTTGTTTGTTCTTAATATTATTCGATCCTGGGGTCTCGAGCTTGACGATATAAGCTTGACGATATACACGCACCAAATCGATTGTTACATAAAGTAACACTTTTTGTCGTTACGCGACGACGAATTTAACGATACAATACAATAAATTTAAGTTACATTTAAGCAAACATTGTATTTAAAATAAAAATATATACAATACAACATATAACTACCATCCAAACAAGTTATTAGTTGAAATATGTCATGTTAACCTATTTTTGACAGAAATATCTCTTCTATGGTATGAGATAGAAGTCTCAATTTAAATTAAGCTAAATTGTTGAAGGCAAGGGAAAAATAAAAGGGATTTTTTTGTTCTTATATCATATCTTATAATTATTTACCAATTTTTTTTTAAAGTTTTAAATTTACTCGTTATAACTAAATTTTTCTTACAATTTATATATAATTGAATTAATAAGCATCCTTCCAACCTCCTTTCTCTTTTCCATTCTCCTTTCTCTATCCTCTCCTTTTTTCTCTATTCTCTGCCGCCTCCCTCCTAATCCCTATTATTGTCGGATAACAATCAATTACTTCTCTAAATCAAATTCCAGTACAAATCAATAGACCCCAGTCATCTTCTTCACTTGATTATGAAATTTTTGACCCCAAGCCCTAGCAAAATAAGATTTAATCGCCTCCAAACTTCGGATTCAGTTTTGTACTAGTATTTTCGACAAGAATTTGTGCTATCTTGTAGATTTCTCACACAAAATTCAAATATCAGATGAAAACTCAGTTTCTCCAAAGTGCAGGGATGGCGCTTTTAATGGTGAAACTCAAAATTTCTCCGCCCAAATCATCTAATTCTCGTCAATATTCAAGTTTTTCAGTTCAAACAAACATAAATCAGTGCACATGAGCCAATTTTGAATTCATTCTTTACTTTTCTTTCTTTAAAAAAATGAGTAAGAAAAGAATAATGTATAGTATAATATCATACAAATTAAAAATAAATTTTGTACTAATTTGATACAAAGTTGGTACATCTACAATAACAATATACAAAATAAAATATTCTCATATAACTAATTATATAATATTCAAGTTTCATACAACATTCTTATACAGTTAAATACAACTATAACATCACATAACTGAAATATAATTTTTATATAAAATTTATACAATATGTCATTTATATGTATTTTGTATATAATTTGCATATATTTTGTTATGTGTTGTGTTGTGTTCTTTTTTCTCTCTTAAATTCAGTCGAAATTTTCTCTCTTAACATAATTTTGATCTATATCAACAACTTATGTAAAAAAAGAGTATTTATAACTTAAATACAAATATCATACAACGGTTCATATAGTATACAACTTACTTTTAACGTCCTTACATTCAAATAATTTGAATATAACTACAACATAATACAATTTAAATAAATTTACATACAACTATAATATAATTTTGTACGTATATTGTATGTCATGTGTTGTGTTCTTCTTCTTCTTCTTCTTCTTCTTCTTCTTCTTCTTCTTCTTCTTCTTCTTCTTCTTCTTCTTCTTCTTAAAATCCAGCCAAATTCAAATCTTTACCAAACATCATCAAAATTGAGATATAAACTCCAAAGAATATTCGCAATCAACCCAATCCAAACAAATAATATATTTTAAAAACTCACATTCGAATTCAAAGTTTCAAAACTTTTTAATGGCTGCTAATGGTAGAGAATCAAACATATTTTGTAAAGTTTATTGATTGACAATTTCAATTTGAACACCAATTGTGCAACATGAAAGAAAATTACTAAGCTAAAACTCTATATTCAAATAACTGAAATCCATCGATGAATTTCATGAAGAAAAAGGGAGAAATGAGATGAGAAAAGAGAGAGAGAAGTAGAGAAGATCCAAGAAAAAGAAAAGGATGATGAAAGAGAGAGAGGGAGAGGGGGAAAAAATTGGATACTCATTAACATTAAGGGATAAACTGCTATTCTCTATTAAATTTTTAATATTAAGGAATACTCATTTAGTACAAATTTGAATATAATTAATAAATTATATATTAACTTGTAATTAAGTTTAAATTTCAATAGTGAAGATAAATAAATTTTAAAAGTAGCATAGCTAAGTAAAAAATTCCAAGAAAAAATAGCATGTCAGGTAGTCAGTCAAAAGGATAGCTTCTCGCAATGAGAATTTTAGTAACTATGTGCCTCCAAGCTTAAAATTTAATGGTATCGACGAGGGTGTTTCATATAATAAGCTTGTTATCTGTTATTTCTTTTTCTTTTCCAATTCTCCTGTGTAATTGGAAAAATTTATTAACGAAATATAAAAGTACCACGCATCTAGAGCATACAGACAAGTGAGCATTATCAGCACAAAGCTGTTTGGCCCAAAGCTACGTTAATGTACCAGAAGTAGTGTCCTGGTCTGTTTTCTTCCCAATTAAATAAAGTTTGTCGAGCAATTAAAAAAGTTATGATTTTTATGGAGTCCTCCTACGTAACATGGTTTGATGGGACGTCTTATAATTTAGTGCACTAATATTTTCTTTTTTCTTATACAGAGTACTTTAATAGCATTATCATGGAATTACTTGTTAGGATTGAAGTAATGAGATATCATGCGGAAGTTATTTAAACAAATCTTGAACGATGATAAATAGATAACAAAGAAAAAAAAATATCAAAAGAGACAAACATTTAACGTGATTTAGTCAATTTACCTACGTTCACGGGCGGAGATGAGCAATCTTCTATATAAAAGAGAGTAAAAAATATCGAGAGAACAACTCACAAAGAGGCAAACACAAATGACATACTAACACTTGTCCCGAAAAGTTCTTCCCTTAAACAAGATTCTCAAACCCCTTACGACTATATTGTGAATGCTACTGAATGAGAAGAAAGGATCCTCAATTTATAGAAGTATAAAACTTAAAGAAAAGTGACTAGCAAAATATGGAAGAAAACCGAATTATGATAAATATATTGTCCTTTCCTTCAAAAGAGAAAAAAATCAATATGATAAGAAAATCAGGACGACACCTAATATTACTTTGAGGATCATTAGTCTTTTAGCCATGCTAAACTGCTAATACATAACATGAAAATATACTTCTACCTTAAATTCACACTCCATTAAAGCATCCATAGTATTTATCAAGTCATTTCATCTATCACACTCCAAAAAATATTACTTTCATGAATTGAAAGAGCTCAAATTCATTTTCAAAATGGCGGTATAACAAACAACAAAAAAATCTCGAGGTCATTATTAATTATCTCAAGCTTGTCACTTTTTCTTTTTTTTAATAAAAAGAGGGAGGAAAATGACCATACTTCGTCTTGTTTTATTGTTTATTTGATATGAAAAGGAAGAAGTTCTCTACTCGAGTTGCGTAGTCAACCCCTTCATTGACATGCATTAGAAATTCTCTTTATTTGGTGTTAATCTTGAGCAAAGGTCAAGAAATCTTGGGTACTTCGAAAAATGAAGATTAGCTAATACGTTACTTTTAATTGCAGCTAAAAGTACATACACTAATGATGTGTAAATATTTTACAAAACTATTCATGGTAACTTGAAAAATAAAGTGATACTTCCTCCGGTCCACAACAAGTGACTAATTTGCTTTTGGTACGTCCATTAAAAAAATACTAAATTTTATATAAAAATATCTAGTATGACTAAACTATCCTTAATTAAATATTTAATATGAGAAGTAAGAAATTTTTTTAGAGATATGTACATAAGGGTAATTTTATAAAAGTAAAATGAATCCTTTCTTGATTATATAAATGAACACTTATTTTGAATCAAAATAAAAAAAATAAATTAATTACTTATTATGGATCGAAGGAGTATATAACTTGCAATAATAGAATCTTTTTGGACTGCCTTGCTCAAAACTTAAATCACAAATTATTGTCCATTTGGGTCATATCTAAATTTTCTTTTCTAAAATAAAGCCGTCAGATGCCAAATGTGCCAAATGAACAGTGGCGAGCCATATGATCACAAGGTAGTCTGACCACACTTTATCGAAAAATTATATTATGTATATAAGTAAAATATTATATTTTAAAGGTATATAACACAGATTGAACATTCTTTGTCGGAAAAGTTTTTTCACTTCTTTCAAATTAGAATACCTTTAAAAAAATCTTAGGTTTACCATGGACCGAACAGAAGTACTAAATATCTTATCAACAAACATCAATAAGACACCAAAACATGTGGTTATAATCCTGGCTCTCATTCCCCGGACCAAGACCCAAACAAAGAATAAAAGAACTAAGAAATCACCACTTTGGTTTCCCCTTGCATCCACTTCTTCTTACCAACAGAAAGAACGCAAGAGGCAACCAAAAACACAAATCCTTGATTTCCACAAATTAAAGAAAACCTGAGATGGGAATAGTTGAAGAAGCACACAACGTCAAGGTTTTAGGGACAGGGGATCGAACCATAGTCCTAGCTCATGGGTTTGGGACAGACCAATCTGTGTGGAAACATCTGGTTCCTCATCTAGTTGACGATTACAAGGTTGTCTTGTTTGACAATATGGGTGCTGGAACTACCAACCCAGACTACTTTGACTTTGAAAGGTATTCAACCTTAGAAGGCTATGCCTATGATGTGATCGCTATTTTGGAAGAACTCCAAATTCCTAGTTGCATTTATGTTGGACACTCTGTTTCTGCTATGGTTGGTGCCATTGCTTCTGTTGCCCGTCCTGATCTCTTCACCAAACTTGTTACCGTCTCTGGTTCTCCTAGGTAATTAATTTCCTCTTTTTACTTTACCTTCTTACAATTTACTGCTGTATATTAACGTTTGACTATTTCTCCTTGTCACAATTTGACGTTCTTAAGGACAGTTATTTCTTACAATTATTTACCAATTCTTGGTTTTAAATTAGTGAGTGCATTTATTCTGTGCTTGCATTTCCCCTGATATTACCTAATCTCGTAGGTGAAATCTAAAGAAAAGAGCAGCAAACTTTAAATGAAGAGTAGTCATAGAAAGCGAGCAATAGTACAATAATTTTTGGTTTATTATTATAATTTAAACAAATCAGTCAGCTGGTAAGTATGCGAATCATTAGCTAATTCTTCTACTTTCTTATTGAACATGTTGGTTGTCTACGTTGGGCACGACAGTTGTTTGTTAGGTTATTTATTATTACAATTGTGTGCGGGATCCTTTTTTTATTTGGCTTAGAGATAGTTCTATGAAATTATTAAAACTTACCCTTCTAACTTGAATTAAAAAATCTAATTAGGTATTTGAACGACGTGGACTATTACGGAGGATTTGAACAAGAAGATCTGGATCAACTGTTTGAAGCAATGAGATCAAATTACAAGGCATGGTGTTCTGGTTTTGCACCTTTAGCTGTAGGGGGTGACATGGATTCAGTGGCAGTACAGGAATTCAGCAGGACATTGTTCAATATGAGACCAGACATAGCATTAAGTGTGTTACAAATCATATTCCAAAGTGATTTAAGGCATTTGTTGCCTCATGTGACTGTTCCCTGTCATATAATTCAAAGTATGAAGGATTTGGCTGTACCAGTGGCGGTTTCTGAATACCTTCACCAGAACCTCGGCGGTGGATCTATCGTGGAGGTAATGTCGACGGATGGCCATCTGCCGCAGCTGAGTTCACCTGATGTTGTTATTCCGGTGTTGCTTAGGCATATTCGTTATAATATTGCCGTTGATTGATTAGTACTACGGTAGTAGGCAGTTACTTGGAAGTTGAATTTATTTGGGATATATGTACAAAGTTATCTTGCTTTGCTAAATGGAATTCATGGCAAAGCAATCCCTATGATTGCAACTATGCAAATTTCAAATGAAAATGATGGAAACGTGTCGATCAATAAATCAATTGGGTTTCTGAGATCGGCTATGTGATCCACTAATTTCATTCCTCTAGTATTAATAACTATGGGGTTCTCGAGGTAATGTTTGACCAAAAAATATAGATTTTGATTTAACCAATTAAATTTATACAAATAAGAGTTAATCTTAGTTAATAATAATATTTCAAAGATGAAATTCTCGGTAGTGTGATAAATAATACGTAGATCTATTCCAAATGCAATGATTGTACACAATGAACAATATTTAAGAACTCAAACAGAAGTAATGTAGCATTAGTTAGAGATGAAAAACAATATGGCATTTATGTAAATAGAATAAATGAGTCACCTGAGAAAGAATAAAATCAATAGATGTTCTTTCTGACAATGATGAATGATGAACATGCCTTTGAATATCCGAGTTATTCTCGGATCCAGTGAAAAAGTGTGGACAAGAACCTTTGTGAAAAGGTTTTTTTGTAGGCTTATAACAAGACCAGATTCTCTCTTTAAAGTCAAAGTATATTTTACAAATAAATATCTTATGTCCTCTATCATTGTCTTTCTTTATATTTATAGGGAACATGCTCCTAAAAACCCTAATAGTACAAGTGCAGAGAATATCCACTAGTATATTCTCTTTAATGTTCTATCTTGAAACTAACCGTTATAACTCTATCAAGGGTACTCGACCTCGGCCTCTATTGTTGATGACCCCTCGGCTTCAACCCTCGCTGACTCTTCGACCACGACATTCTTCGTTTCTTACACTTTGACACGTGATGGCCTGGGAACATTTCACTAATGCCACTTTGACTTAAGTATTCTAAAGATAGATTTTGACTTATACAGTTAGTCCCTCTGCTTATTGAGGTCGGCTTCGCGGGCGGGTTCGATGAGCGGATCACGTTGTTGGTGGTCGAGCTAATCAAGTGGACTTCACGGTTCGTGTTTGTTGCGGAGAGCAGGCGACGTGGCCCTCTGTGGGCCACACATTTCAAATGCTTCGAATTTCTCGGTTGATTTGCTGGAGTTCTGTTGTCCACGTATGACTGCGCATGGATTGGATCGGATTTAGCACATTTCTGATTGAAAATTCAAATTTTGGATTCTACAAAATACAATCCGAATCCGAATCCGATTCGAATTAATATCGGATCAAATCAGATTTTAAAGTTTGATCGGATAAATATTTTGGATTATCGGATCGTATTATACGTATTATTAAGGTTATTGCTAATCTAATCGGCTAATGTGCCTGCCTTATCTGCTTCTTCTGTGTTATTTGCTAATACAAATATCTCTTTGCTTTTCATCCGTTTTATCAACATTGCATCTCTAAGATCCTCTGGAGGTTCAATTTGCTATGCCTCTTATTTGCAAAACTCATACTTATATTTTCTTTGTAGAAGAGGTAATACAATAAGAAAAATTCATGTTTCTGCAATTATGAGGGTACTATGGTGCTAATGTAGCTAAATCCAGCAATTGTAAAGGTAATAACTTGGAGGAAGATTTAGAAGAAATACTGGCAATCCGAAATCAAAGTTTAGTATTTATACATGCCCTAATAATTTTGGATTTCTAATCGGATTGGGTTAAAATTATACCAATTCGAATCCGATCCGGGTATCCAAAATTTTAATAAACATAATCCGAAATCTGAAATTGAGCGAATCGATTCGGATTTCAGATATCCGATCCAAATGCACAGCCCTAGTCCACGTGTTAGAATGACATCATGCGTTATTATGATGCATATTCCCGATGTGTCGCTTTGTTTCGTGTGTGACCTTTGATTAGACCTATTGCTTCGATTCTGATGGCAATCATGATGAAGCGTTTTCGGTTTCGGTGCCATGACCTTTATAACTAGAGATCTTTGAACCGGATTTTGGAGTTTAAACTCTCTAACGCTTTGAAATCCCATATTGTTCTCTTTCTCTCTTCTTCTACGAATTTCTCTTCTCTGTTTCAGTGACACATATTGTTCTTCATTCCCTCTCGTTTGTTACTCTCCTTCATTACGTTGAATCATGTCTAACGTACCTTTTGATGATGGCCAGGGGAGTCGTGTTGCTCCCTTGGCAGTGGCGTTTCCTTCCCATGGGTTGGGCATTTCCACCATTGCTGAGGATGAAACCATCCCGTCGGTGGAGAAAATAATCCTGCGTAATCCTGATTCTAGGAATGATCTTACCAAAGTACTGGACGCCATGCCTAGAGATTTTAAATCAACGATGACGCCTAAGGAATTGGCGGAACTTAAGGCCAAATTTTGCCTTCCCAACCATGTTGAGCTGATCCCGGCTTAGGGGGACGTAGTACAGGTCCACCGTCCTAGGTATTGCACTCTCTATGCTTATCCCTTCCTCATTGGATATTCTTTCCCCCTCCTCCCTCTAGTAGAGGAATTTTTCCGTCACTACGGCATCTGCCCAGCTCAGCTTACACCGTACGTCTACAAGGTGATTAATGTGCTGACCAAATTCGCCGAGTTGGCTGGGGTCAAACTCACACTGCGACACTTGATACACCTATTCACCCCTGTCTTTTATAGAGTGAAGATGCTGAACCTTCACCACCGAGGAGGCAAATGTTTGGTGGTGCAGATGGACAACAAAGCCAATCATTAGTTTTGGCTTAACTTTTCCTTCGTTAGAACCGAGGACGTCGCGTCCAACATCAACGGATTTCCTGAAGCTTGGAACTATACTCGTGAGTGCATTGTTTCTTTCTGGTTTTGTGTTTGGTTATGAATTTTGATGTTTTTTACTTTTATCTTTTGCAGCCAACGGTCAGCCTCCTCATCTGGTCTCTCATATCTCTGACTGGGTCGAGCGACTCCTCCCTCACATCGTAGGGATCCGTGTTGGCCAATTTTTTTCAAGAAATTCAAGCCTGCTCTCCCTTTGACTGGTAATTTCCTCTCTCTGATTATGGAAACTCCATTTCCTATTGTGTAAGGATTCGCTTTGCTAACTAATTGTTGCCTTTTTCTTAGGCAGTGGTTCTCGGAGGATCCTACTTTCCGAAGGGCGACTGCTGCATCATCGATTTCGGCTCCTATTGTGACTACTACACCTTCTGTACCGGTCTCAAACTCAGCCGCCATAATTCGGGATCCGGTATTTATTCCAACTGCAAATTCTTCCCCCCAACTTTATTCGCTAGTTGATGAGGATGACGTCTCTCATGATGATGGTAGTTTAATGCCTCGTACGAGGAGGGCCATGAATACTGGGGGAGAAAGGACATGATCCATTGGTGTGGGAGATTGTGTATTTTTCCTTTGGGAAACGACCATAATGCATATTAGAGAGAGCCTCGAAGCAAGTCCCGAGGCCCCTGACTTGGAGGATATGTGTCCTGCGGGGGACATGGTCGAGAGCGTGGTGCACAATGGCAACCCTAAACTTTGAGGCGCGAGGAGGCCTCATATTGTGGGATCATGATGAACATGCCTTCTTCGACTGATGATAGAAGGAAGGCCGTTGCTCAGGAGGACGATGGATCAGACTCCGACATGGATATGGATGAGTTGAGGATGATTGATGAGGGACTCACTCAACTTGTAGTAAGGCTCAAAGGGGGCTCAAGGACTATTGTGATCCTAATGGATTGTAACCAACTTGTAAACACCGGGGAAATAATCCTTGCCCTCGATCCCTTTGCTTGGAAATTGAGGATACAACCCTCGAGATGATAGACGACGACACTTTGTCCAACAATATTGCTGGACTTGCTCTCCGAGTAAGTACAACCATTGTCCGTTCTTTTCTTTATGTTTTGTTTTCTCTCGTAAATTCTAATTTTTTTAATTTGTTTTGTAGACGGTTATTTTGGAGATCGAGAGTGCTCGCCGGGAGCAGAAGTAAAGATATTTATGTGAATTTGAAAGACAAGTATTTCAAATGTATTGAGAAGTACCGGGAGCTTCAGTGTCGGCTCCATGAGGGAGGTGATGTGTGACAGCTGAGGGAGGATTTGAAGGAGTGGGACAAGGAGTTAATGCGGGTCATGGAGAAATACAACATCTTGGAAGGGACGTTGAGGGGAAAAAAGGAGGAGCTCGAGAATAGCAGGGGCGTAGAATACCAATGTTGTGATCTCCTAACCCAAGTGGTCCTGCTGCGAGGTCAACTCGAAGAGTGTCAGTTTAGGGCAGAGGCTCTTAGTGGTGAGGTTGTAGAGAATCAAGATCAGCTAGAGAAGGTGGAGTCCGCTCGGTCGGAAGCTCTGAGGAAATTAGAGTCCCTTGAAGTGGTGATCCGAACTCTCCGTTCCGAGCGAGAAAATGATTTTTCAATGACAAGGCTTAAAGAAGAGCGACTCGATGAAAGGATTAGGGAGTTGGAGAAAGAGACCTCTCATTTTTATGATCTGGTTGCTGCTCTAGAGGACGAGAAGGCCAAACTACTTGAGTAGACTACTTCATCTATGGCTTCTGGCTTCCCCAACATTCCTTGTGACTTGTACGAATAGTGGATTTACGTCGAAGCCCGACTGGATGTGCTTCGCGAGTTGCATGTAGTCGGTTCTGTTTTAGCCGTAGACTTTGAGGGTGCTCGTGTCGAGGCTCAGATTGCTTGTGGTTATGATCTGACTACTCCTCGTCCTTGCGAAGAAGATGAGGGCGAAGCGGATGCTAAAGATCGCCTCGAGAACGAGGCCTGGTATAATTTCATATACTCTCTGGGAAAGGATGTAGAGGATGCTGGGGCCGAGAAGGTGATGGTATCAGTGGTCAAGGCGGTGATGCCATTAAACACCAAGTTGGCGAGGGCGCTGAAAGCCATAATGGTGATTTCTAGTAGTTTTCTTCTTATCTGTTTCGTGTATTTTGCCGGCGGATGTTTTATACTTCAATACCACACAATAGGGGGGTTGATTTGTGTGGTGTATAATTTTTTACGCACACAGATTATAGAAGGACCTGGTTCTTCTATGTGTTTCAACTACTACTGCTGCGAAATAAAATACAGAAAGTAAAGAACACAAGTATTTTACGTGGAAAACACCCGGATCAAAAGGTGAAAAAACCACGACCTGCTACCCAGTAGTATTTTCTCCAAACACTTCAGTACAACTCTGAGCCAACAAAAAAGTTTACAAACTCTTGCAAACCTAAGGATTAAATCTAACCCTTATAGAAACATGCCACAAGCTGTTGCGACTACGTCAATTTAACTCTAACTTGAAAGATACAACTCAGGTAACTAGTACAATTTGCTTCTAAGAAAGCTGAAAGGTAAAACTCAAAACGCCTACTACACTTTGAACTAGAAATAAAGAAAGACACATAAAACGCTTATGGAGTTGGTTCTTCAATTTGGTTCGTGTAGCTTCAGGATCGCACTCTTAAATCTCACAGTAATTGCTCGCAAAATGGCTTGCTATTTTTCTCTCAATTCATGCTTAACTTCAGTATGTGTGCATCACCTATAAAAGAGAACAACACTGATATTGATAGAGTTAGTAAATAAGCTACTCTTCCTTTGTGAAAGAGTTCTAGTTGATTTCAACTTCTAACTCCTTCCCTATCTTGGATAGTGTTCTCTTTGATTAAGGAGTCCTTCTCCTTATCAATTATGCAACCTTTTTTATCAGGAGATATCAAATACACAAATTTAAGCTTATCTCCTTCACATGCATCCCACATGCTCGAAGCTGCCCATTTCTATGCACACAAGGGATGGACCTGGAGGGATGGACCTGGTTCATGCCTGAGTTCCTTTGTCAGTCTTCAAAACTAACCTTTACTTGGGCCAACAAATTCGCCCTTTTTGATGATGATAAACTCTATGCTTTTCATAAGCTTATGCCCTGTTTCAACTCAGCTCAACACCAACACAATGTTAGAAATATTTTTCCTTTTTATCACTTATCATCAAGGACCAAGTACATTAGGTTATAAACATCACTTGTTCAAAGCTAAACAACACTTGTTTAAAGAAAAACCTATTTATTTTCCCCCTTTTGGCATCATCAAAAAGTTACATAAAAATGTGAGATAACCAGATTTTAAAGCTTACTCATGGCCACTTGGGCTACTTCAAATGTAATCATGGATTAATCATCATAGATCAAGCTAAGAATTTTAACCATCAAAAAAATATAAACAAACAATTAGATCAAAAGACAGTGAATTTCATTGATGATTGATAAGATTCTACCACAAAGCATAAGAAGAGATAAAAATACTGGAAACATGAGCAAAAACAAAACAAAAATCCCGAACTAGGTAATTGGTTGATCTACACTGGGCTAGGAAGCTTAAGGATGGGAAGAACTAGGTTCTTGGTTTTTTGGCTTGGAGGAGTTTCAGCATATCCTGAATAATGCCAGCATTATTCTCCTTTTCTCTTGCCAACTCAGTTCTAAGAGCATCTCTCTCAGTCTCTACCTCAGTCAACCACTTCTTCAGCCTCCTAATCTCATCATCCTTAGTCCCACTTTCTTGCATCAAGGCTTTGACCTTGTTATTCACTGGTACCTTCTTGGATGAACCAGTTTCTTTAGGAGTAGCATTGACTTCATAATCGCAAGCAAGCAGAGTATTAGCCCAAAAATGATCCTTGCTTGTACTAATCTCCCACTTCTTCATATGTACCTTGAAATGTGCAAGTACAATAGTGAGAATGAATCCATAGGGAATGACATGAGTTTTGGTGCCATTGATAACCCTATCAGTAGGTCCGTGAGGGTTTCCTGTTCATATGGAACAGGTTCATCTATATTTTTTCCAAGTTGAACCAACCCCTCAGTAGCTTCGCCAGACCTACTTCCCTCTGTTTTGCTCACACTCTTTTCTATTTTAGTAAATTCATCTCCCCAAACAACCATTGCCCCAGTTGCTTTTGTTAGGCCAACAGAAGTGGGTGAAGAATCAGCCACTCTTGTACCCTTTCCCCTCACAGTACACCTAGCACCCTTGCTCTCTTTTTCTTTTCCCTTTTTATTTTTACCACCAACTTCTCCAGATTCTGTAGTCTCAACACCTGCTATAGATCCTACCAGTACAAATCTATTCTCCAAATTTGCAGCAACTTCAGAAATTGTCTCAGGGGTAACTTTAGAATCAGAAGATACCTGTTTGGTTTTGGAATACCTACTTTCTCGCCCCTTAGTAGTAGACTTAAATGAATCTTCAGATTTCTAGGATTCTTCTTCCCTACCTGCTTTCAATTGCTTGTTTATTTTCTTGAGCGACAATTTACAAGATTTGTGTCGTTGAAGGAGTGGGAGAAGGTGTGGATGTGGTTTCCTATGGTGGTGATGAAGGATTTTCAGAGGTGTTGTACATATCTAGGCTAGGGTATGGAAGAAAAGAGAATTAGATTGTGTTTGGAAGATGAAAGAAGAATGAGAGTTTTTGACGGCTTGAGAGAGATGGAGTAAGGAATACACTAAAGCTGATCAATATACAGAGGAATAATTGATGGGGTAACTATAGCTTTTCAGACTCTTAGAAGTCTAATCAAACTAAAATTCAGTTTTGAAGAGACGTTGAAGTGTATCCCTAGAATCTAGTTGAGACCCTTTTGAACAGAACTGGTTCACTTGTAACAGATAAGTCCAAAAGGGGTTTGGAATTAGGTAGGACTCTGCTCATGATCCAAATATAATTATCTCAAATTATGCAGAGTGTATAAAGCATACCTATTTATCTTGATGAACCAGGTTCTTCACTGAAAATTCTCTTGTGTAAGTCCAAAATTTGCAAAAACAGAGAAAATATCATTAGATATTAATGAGTCATTTTAGCACATGGCATAAGAGTAGTATGATACTGAGCAAGATTTAATCTAATTATATACTAAATTTAAAGACTTTCTAACCAATAAATATATTTTTTTTCAAATAATTTTTTTCATTTTTTCCGTTTAACTTTGAACTGGTCCTTTTAGGTGATCTTAATCATCCCTAATTCCAACATGTTCCTCTCAAAGTGATATCTACTTAAGTCTTTTGTTTCTGAAGACCCATTTTGTGCCAATTATTGATATGTCCTTGGGTCTTGGTACTAGATGCCAAACTCGACTCATTTCGAATTGGTTGAGTTCATCTTGAATTGAATTTACCCAGTCTGCACCCTGCAGAGCCTCATCAATATTTCTAGGTTGAATAGGAGATAAGAAAGCATCAAAAGCACAAAGATTCTTTAATAAAAGTCTAGTTTTGCTTCCAGAGGTTGGGTCAATGATTATATTCTCAATGGGATGAGAACTTTGATACTTGTAAGATTTCACAACCAACTGGTTTCCCCTTGATGTTGTTTCAATGCTTTGTTGCTGTGGAACAGGTTTATGGACAGGTTCCATCGAGGTTTGAGATTCAGTTCCTTCTTGTTCAGTTCCCCCTGTCAGGTTTCCTGAGTAGAAGAACCTGTTCCATCACCTGTTCCTTCTTCTGGTGCAACTTCAGTCTGGGCTGTGATTTCATTTAAATTTCTCACCATCCCAATTGCTTCATCTCCATGTTCCTGTCTCTTAGAAAGAATATTAGTTTCATCAAAAACTACATGTACACTTTCTTCTACACATATAGTTATTTTGTTATAGATCTTATAAGCTTTACTATGTGAAGAATATCCCAAGAATACTGCCTCATCACTTCTGGGATCATACTTACCTAGGGAATCTTTGCCATTATTGTGCACAAAGAACTTGCATCCAAATGTCCGAAGATGGATATATTTGTATCTCTCTCTCTTTAAGTAACTCATAGGGAGTCTTCTCAATAAGAGGTCTGGTCGTACACCTATTTATGATGTAACATGCAGTTTTCACAGCTTCTGCCCAGAAGCTATGAGGTAGTTTACTAGAAAGAAGCATAGTCCTAGCCATTTCTTCCAATGTCCTATTCTTTCTTGCAACTACACAATTTTTTTGTGGAGTCCTAGGTGCAGAAAAGTTATGATCTATGCCATGCACATCATAAAATTTAGCAAATTTAGTATTTTCAAATTCAGTACCATGATCAGACCTAATTGATGCAAGTTGATTACCTAGTTGTTTTTGAGTTTTTCTAACAAAGGAAGTGAACATGTCGAATGCTTCATTTTTAGATGTCAGCAATAGTGTCCAAGTAAACCTAGAGTAATCATCAACAAGCACCATAACATGTCTCTTACCACATCTGCTCAGAGTTCTCATTTGTCCACAAATATCCATATGGACCAGTTCCATGGTTCTGGTGGTACTTATCATTTTCTTGCTTTTTAAAGAGGGTTGTACCTGCTTCCCCCTTGCACAAGCCTCACAAACTTTGTCTTCCCTGAACTTAATGTTAGGTAGTCCTATCACCAAGTCCTTGGAGACTAGTTTGTTGGGTTGACTTAGACTGACATGTCCAAGTCTTTTGTGCCAAAGGAGGGGATCATTATCCAACACACTTAAGCAAGGAAGTTCATTTTCTGAAAGTTTGGACAGATCTACAATGTAAATATTGTTTACTCTTTTTCCTGCAAAACAATCTTGTCAGTGGTAAGATTTATCACAAAAGATTTGGTAGTGGTGAATTCTACCAAGTTACCTCTATCACACAATTGGGATACACTGATTAGGCTGTATTTTAGGTCATCTATCAAGTAGACATTCTCAGTAGAGTGAGAATCAGTCTTACCTACCTTTCCAACCCCAATGATCTCACCTTTCTTCCCATTTTCAAAGGAGACATTACCTCATTTGAGGTCCTCAAGTGAAAGGAACTGGTTCTTGCTACCTTTCATATGCTTTGAGTAACCACTATCCGTATATCATATTTGGTTTCTCCCCTTCACTTGGACCTATAAAAGGAAACAAGGGGTTAGTCTTAGGAGCCCAAACTAGTTTTGGTCCCTTTCTATAGGCAACAAGGTGAATCAAATTCCTTTTGGCCCATTCTGGTAGCCTACTTTTCCCTTGAACAAATATTTATTCTTTTGACTGGCCTTTTGTTTTGCATTATATTCACTTTTATAGTGACTAGTCTTGCCACAGTATGTGCAGATCTGTTCTCAAGAAGTGTGAGGTACTTGCTTTTGGGATCTCGCTTAGGTATAGGGGTCCCATATCCCAAGTCCTCTCTTATTGCTACTATGGTGTTCATGTAGCCATGAAAAGTGCATCAGAGGACCTATTCCATTTACAGGTTCTGTCTAGATCGTGCTTAACCTTGCTTAGATCCTCCTTAAGGACTCTTATCTGCTCATCTCTTTTGTACAACTCGTCTTTCATTTTTCCTAGGTTTTATTCCAATGTGAGTTATGTGATCAACTTTATTTTTACCTGTTCCTAATTTCATTTTTAGTTTTTCAGATCTTAGCTCTAAGACAGTGGTGTCAAGTTCATGAACCTGGTTCTTTAACTCAGCATTTTTACTATCACTTTCACTAGCCCTAAGTTCCAGATTTTTGTACTTAGCTTTCAATCACACACTCCTTAGACAATTATTTCTTTTCATTGTTTAGATCCTCATATTCATCAATGAAATCCAAGAGTAACTCAGATAGCCTTTCTTTAGATAAGAATTTAATCTTGTCTTTGAGATGAATTATACTTACCACAGATTCCTCATCGGATTCTCCAATTTCCATTAGTGCTTGTTCATCTCCATCTTCATCCTCTGAATCTTCATCTGGGATTTCTCCCCAGGCAGCAACCATATCCTTTGTTGATCCTTTGTTCTTCTTGGGTTAAATCTGTTCCTTCTTTCTATTCCTTCGTTAAGCTATTTTCTTCTTCCATTCAATTTCCCATTGAGTGCAATTTTTGATGCGATGATCAGTCTTGCCACACTTGTAACACCCCTCATTGGTTTTTTTTCCAGGAAACCTTGGTTTGTTGTAGCTTCCACTTCTTAAAGGACCTTTTCCTCTCATTAGGTACTTCTTGAATTCCTTTGTGATCATAGCTATTTCATCTTCTTCTAGATCAGATCCTTCAGTGATTCTTAGTGCCAAGCTCCTTTCCTTCTTGGGTACCTCTATCTTCTTTGTTTGCCTTTTGTTGTAGTTCTTTTTGTCATGAACCTGTTCCTTCTTTCAGATTTCTCCTTTTTCCACTCGACTTTCCACATAGGACAGTTCTTGATCATATGGTTCTTTTTACCACATTTGAAGCATTCATCAGTCATCTGCAAGTGATCTCTTCTCCTTTCCTTCCACAAAGAATAATAGTGATCATTGAATAGTGGTGTCCTAGTGGTGGATTGCTCTTTACACTTTTCAAGTAGTACACTCATCTTGATCTTTTCCTAAGGTGTTAGCCTCTTCAAGGATAATCCACTATGATACCAATTGATATTTTATACTTCAATACCACACAAGAGGAGGGGTGATTTGTGTGGTGTCTAATTTTTCGCGTGCACAGATTATAGAAGGACCCGGTTCTTCTATGTGTTCTAACTACTACTGTTGCGGAATAATAAATACAGAAAGTAAAGAACACAAGTATTTTACGTGGAAAACACCCGGCTCAAAAGGTGAAAAAACCACAACCTGCTACCCAGTAGGATTTTCTCCAAACACTTCACTACAACTCTGAGCCAACAACAAAGTTTACAAACTCTTGCAAAGCTAAATATTAACTCTAACCCTTATAGAAACACGCCACAAGCTGTTGCGACTACGTCAAGTTAACTCTAACTTGAAAGATACAACTCAGGTACCTAGAACAATTTGCTTGTAAGAAAGCTGAAAGGTACAACTCAAAACGCCTACTACACTTTGAACTAGAAATAAAGAAAGACACATAAAACTCTTTATGGAGTTGGTTCTTCAATCTGGTTCGTGTAGCTTCAGGATCGCACTCTTAAATCTCACAGGAATTGCTCGCAAAAGGCTTTGCTATTTTGCTCTCAATTCGTACTTAACTTCAGTATGTGTGCATCACCTATAAAAGAGAACAACACTGATACTTATAGAGTTAGTAAATAAAGATTAACTAGTATTCTGATGCTACTCTTCCTTGGTGGAAGAGTTCTAGTTGATTTCAACTTATAACTCCTTCCCTATCTTGGATAGTGTTCTCTTTGATTAAGGAGTCCTTCTCCTTATGAATTATGAAACCTTTTTGATCAGGAGATATCAAATACATAAATTTAAGCTTATCTCCTTCACGTGCATCCCACGTGCTCGAATATGCCCGTTTCTGTGCACACAACGGATGGACCTGGTTCATGCCTGAGTTCCTTTGTCAGCCTTGAAAACTAACCTTTACTTGGGCCAACATGACATCTTCAAGAGCCTTTGTAAAAAATTTAAGTATGAAATATCAAAGTTGTTCCTTGCATCTTCTTCCATTCCTGTGGTTTATTTTCTGTACTTGTGTATTTTTTATTTTGTTATTTGCTTGTTTTGATTTTTGTCCTTCTCATTGTTGTTGTCTTTTAGCTGGCCGTGGCCTTGGAGATGAATATTCATGGGTCATATCAGCCCTTTGTTTATATAGGTCGAGTGTGCTTCTTCGTTGAGATTTGGCCGAGGACCAATAGGTGTTGTTTGAACTTGGTCGATCTTGGCCTTATGCTATTTTGTGGCCGAGGGCCGATATGTGTTTGTTCTAACTTGGTTGAACTTAACCTTTTGTTAAATTATGGTCGAGGACCGATAGGTGTTTGTTCGATCTTGGTAGAACATAACCTTTCGTTAAAATGAGGCCGAAGGCCGGTAGGTATTTGTTCGAGCAAGGTCGAACATAAACTTTTCATAGTCATGGCCGATGGTTGATATGTGTTGATTGAGAAGGGTCGAACATAACCTTTTCATGGTCGTGGCTGAGGTCCTATATGTGTCATCCGAGCAAGGTAGAATGTAACCTTTTTGTGGTCATGACCGAGTGCCGATAGGTGTGTTCGAGCTGGGTTGAACATAACCTTATACAAAAAAGGTGTCTTGATAAACATAAGTTTCTTATTACTTAGATGTTGTTTCTTTGGTTACATACTTGGAGAGAGTTACAGATTTTGGGTGTTAGCTGGCGTTCCCGTCGGTCTACCTAGTCCCTTCATTTTTTGACTTGGAGAGTATTGAGGAGTTGAGCAATGAAAGAGAAAAAACAGTCCCTCACTCACGTACTTTGGCTCGAAGTGTTTCCTTTGCCGCCTCGTTAAAAACCTCCTTGAGAAAATCCAAATAGGACAAAACTCAAGTGAGGGAAAAAGAGTGTGACTTGGGGGACACTTTTTCTCTTAGAAGTTGAAGTATTTGAGGTGGCTGATGTTCCAATTGTTTGGTAGTTGCTTTACTTCCATTGTCTCCAGTTGGAATGAACCCTTGTTTGCTTTGGCTTTGATTTTCTAAGGATCGTCCCAATTTGTTCCCAAATTACCTTCCTGGGGGTCTTTGCTCGCTTTAGTTTTGGCTTTCAGCATGTAGCCCCCGACTTTAAGTGGCCAGACCTTTACTTTCTTGTTGTAATATCGTTCTGCTTGCTGTTTTTTGGCGATTATTCTTATGTACGCCATATCCCTCCATTCATCGATTTCGTCGAGTTCCTACCTTCTACTCTCATTATTACTCGTACCGCTTTCATGGGAGTACCTTAAGCTGGGTTCTCCGACTTCGACCGGTATTAATACCTCAGTCCAATAGACCGAGTAGGGCGTCTCTCATGTGCTTGTCTTTTCAGAGTTGCTCGGTATGACCATAATACTTCTGGCAGTATTTTTGGCCATAGTCCCTTGGCGTCCTCGAGCTTTTTCTTCATGATGTTCAGTATGGACTTGTTGGAGGACTCTGCTTGTCCGTTACCCCTGGGTGATATGGGGTTGAAACTTTCCTCTTGATATGTCATTTCTCGAAGAATTTGGCGATTTACTTTCCCGTGAACTGAGGTCCGTTGTCACAGCTGATCTCCTTGGGTAGTCCGAATCGATAAATGATTTCCTCCATATAAAGGTGATAATTATCTCTTGTTCCCGTATTTGGGCGAACGCTCCTACTTCCACCCATTTAGAGAAATAGTCAGTTAAAACTAAAAGAACATACTTTGGCTTTAAGGGGAGAATATGGCCTTATTACAAGCCTACAAAATAATCTCTTCAGTAAGATTCTTGCCCACACTTTTCCACTGGATCCGAGAATAACTCGGTTATTCAAAGGCTTGTCAATCATTCATCATTATCAGAAAGAACATCCATTGATTTTATCCTTTCTGGGTTGACTCATTCGTTGTATTTAAATAAATGTCATTTATTGCTATTCATCACTATTCAATGCTACATCACTTATGTTTTTGTTCTTAAATATTGTTCATTGTGTACCGTCATTGCATTTGGAATAGATCTACGTATTATTATCACACTACTCATCTTTGGGATATTATTATTAACTAAGATTTACCTTATTTGTATAAATTTAATTAGTTGAACCAAGATCTATATTTTTTGGCTAGACAGTAAGTGTGATATAGTTTAACTAAAGAAAGAAGAAGATACCAATGAGTAAAAGGTAATGAGTAGGTCCTGAGTCAATATGGGATTAATGATGGGCCCATTGGATGTTTTGTCTTCTTTCTTTGAGTTGGACGAAACTTCTTATTTTGGTTGGGAATCTTTATCTACACATGCATACTAGTAATATTATCTGCTAACATCTGCTCACTCAAAGTTCGGCCTTAAGAATTCTGCAAACTTTGAGGTATAAATAGTAAAGGATATAGTTTCTTATTTGTTCAAATGCGAATGGAGGATCAAATGTGTCGATACAGATTAATTTTTTTTCAAGTGTAAGATGGTAACTGTATTAAATCACTATCTTATAGTTCTATTTCTTCGGCAATTGGTGGCCATTTCTGCATTTTGTAAAAGAAAGTGGTGAAAATGACTTAGACGGCTAAAATTTACCCTTACCAAATGTTTAGACAAAATCAATGAGTATAAGATATGTACTTTCCTTAGAAGCATTGATCACTTAAACATCGCTAGGAGAGATGTATTCCTACTTTAATTTATAACTGCTAAAGTTAAATATCTTAATTGGATGCAAATAAATATTTACCATGATTCTAATGTATCACTTGTTTCATGATTTTTTACATCATAATGATTTCAACAGTTTTCTGTAAGATCCATCTCTCTCTTTCATTTTTTGTCAACCCACTAAGAGGGTGTTTACCTGTAAAATGGTACAGTTAAATTTATACGTGATTTCTACACAAGTGAATTAATTTGATCCTAAAATAATAGGAGAATTGAATAAATATGCAATACTTAGCCTTGAGATGAAGATGAAATAGTAGAAACAGTAATTCCAGGAGCAGGGCTTCCGGACGCAAAAATAATGAAATCAAAAGGCAAGAAGATAGAGTTGTATAAAGCTTTGAATAAATTACAGTGTAAGTTTGCTAGAAAACTCGTGTCTTTTACAACGATAACAGAGCTCACTATTTATAGTTGCACCTAGGGAACAAGGTCCTACAATCATGCCTTTCTTTAATATCAATTATGAGAGCTGTTGAAGAATGTGCAACGATGGGTATGAATGACAACTTCTTTATAAAGGGCAGTATACTAAATGCTGTAAAACATTCTCCATTAAATGTTACCGGGTGGTAGTCATTTATTACATCTTTATAGGCATCATTCTTTCCGGTAACAGGTGGACCAATTGTCTTTGGTTTTAACTATCCTCTGTCTTCGGCTCCACGTGTCACTCTCTTATGTAATCACTACACATAACATATTTTACCCTATACAGTTAGTCCCTCTACTTTTCGATGACATAAATTTGTGTCACTGAGAAGTTGGTAGAAATATTCTTTTTGGCGGAAATTTTACTGACCCCCTCTGAAAATCTTCTGACGGTTGATTAGACGCACGTTTCTCTTCATTTAATACCCCAAATATGCATCATCCCACGATTCAGTATAATTTTTTCCGGCTATCGAGGTAATTATGGCTACGAATTTAGCCGCCTAAACCTTTACTTATTCGTATCAACCTCTTTTATTCATACCCCATAATTCTCCAAGATCTCTCAAACTCTCTTCATTCAACTTGTACTCTGTTTGTCAACATTTCTTGAAGTCTCTTCAGAAGAGAAAAGCTTTTCCTTCTTCTCTAACACATAATGGTTTCTTGTTCAAAAAAACCTATGTTCCTCAAAGAACAAAAGCAAAGCCGATGAAACTGCTCCTCCTACAAGGAACATCATCATCCCTAGAAGTCTTGTCACAACTAAAGACTTTGAAGAGAAATTTCCTTCTGCTAACTCTCATACATGGGTTGTTGGCAGATATACTTCTTCCTTCTGTCCTTCCAGTATTCCTGCTGTGAAGGAAGATAGTCATTGCCACGGCTTAAGACATTATCGCTCTTGCTCTGGTGAAGCGGGTAACCCTACCCAAGAAGGATTTTACGTTCTTCTATACGTATCCCTTCACATTGGGGATATTTTCTCTAGGCGGAGAGCTTGACTCCGTTATTGTGGAGCTCTGCCTTCGCTACCAGGTATGTTTGGCATAGGTGAGTCCCTCTGTGTGGAGGACGATTGCTTTTCTTTAGCGCTTGTACCAATAAATAGGGGAGGAGCTAACTTTAGCTCACGTGATGAATCTCTATTCCCCCAAGATCTTCCGTGGGGGGATGATTAACTTCAGTAAGCGAGGCCACCATTCACTGCTATCCAGCATCGATGATGATAATGACCGTGGGTGGATGGAACGGTTTGTTTTAGTTTCCTTTGATGACATCATCCCGTTTGCGGTTCCATCTTTCCTAGAGTTGTGGAACCGTACTCGTAAGGATATAGTTTGCTTCTGTTTCTGTTAATGATCATTCCTCGTCATTATTGACTTTTTGTCTTTTACCTGTCTCAGGGACTCAATAGGTTCCCCCTAGGGTTGAGGGTTTGGACCAATGGGTTCAGAAAATTTTGGACGTTACTACGTCCAAAACATGTACGTGGAAAGAGGTGTCCCTGAAATATGGGTGGAAGGACAAAAACCATGGTAAATTGAACTCATATTGTTTTTTACCTTTTCTTATAAGAAAATTTTCTGATTCTTATCTCCTATTGAATATAGTTCTACCCCCGGGCTCGGTTGTCGTCCCCAAGGAGGACGTTTTGGTAGATCCTGCTGATGCAGCGAGGCTGCTGCAGAAGGTTTTTTCACAGACAGGCATCTCCGGGCCTGCTTCTGGTGCAAGTTCTTCTTCTTAGAGTCCCTGGCTGGAGAACAAACAACAAAAATAAGATGTTCCTCTGCATTCGTGGGAAAGAATAAGAGGGCGAAGAATGATTCCCTCGAATCATCTCCGATAATCGTGGTGTCGAGCCCTCCACCCGACCGGCCATAAATACTGTGATGATTGACAAGCTAGCAAGGAGGGAGCTTCTCTACATAGAAGACGATGACCTTCCTCAACTCAACAAACTGTTCAATCTGTTGAGTTAGTTACACCAACCGAGGACGATTCCTCGGTGCTCTAGGGGGAGTTTGAAATGGCGGAAAATGCCAACTCTCATTTCTAGATCCCAGTCGCTGCACCCTGTATTATGGGGCTGAGTACCGGGTTCCTGCCATCTTCGGGTGTCGAGAAACCAACCACCAGCATTGTGTTTGCCGTAGCTGCTTCTCACCCTTAAACACCATCAGCTTCATCTCCTTCTTCACCAACTCTTCCACCAGCAACTGCTACATCACCTCCACCGGTCGCTTTTGTCCTAGAAGAGGATGTTTCTCACCCCCAATCCCCAGTTCATGGGAATTTGGGGAAAAACTATGTTTCCCTCTCAGAAGATTCGCAAAAGAGGAGGAGCATTACTCTTTCAATCTCTACCGGATGCAATTTGATGTCCCGACCGATGGAACTCACTAACTATATGAAGCCTTTGGCTTCAGAAAAAAATTGGGAAAAGATACATGCTCTCTCGGGAGAGTGCTTGTTGAACAACGCCATGCACAATGCCATAGCAGTACATTCTTCATTTCCTTTTTCATTTATGCCTTCTTTGATTTAGTAATAACTTGAGTTCACCTTTCTTGTTTTGCAGGTCAATTTCCTCACTTTCGAGGGCCTCCAGAGGTTGATTCGGGAAAAAGAAAAACTTACCTCCGAGCGAGATCAACTTTTGGTCGAGCGGGACCAAACTGTTGCTCGCCTTTTGGAACTGTAAACCAAAGTTGCTGAGACAATTGTGTTGGAGGATCGTTTGCAGCAAAACGAGCAAGAAATAGAGACCCTTAGTTAAGAAATCGCCCCGCTGAAGGTTCAATTTTAAGATACCATGGCCAAATGGGCTAAAGTCCACAGTGCCGTTCTTGTTGTATCTACCGCGAGACTGCCTCTCCTGAAAGATTGGCCAACTTGGAGGCAGCCTTTAACTCCAAAACTGAAGAGTTTGCTGCTGCCGGGGTGAAATATGCCCTATTGGAGGAGAAGTATAAGAAGACCATTGAGCGTAATATAATTTTTATTTCTATTGACTGCGAACTTGATGTTATCCTCAAATCCATTAAATCCGCCTGAGAAAACCTTTCTGCCGAGATTAACCAACTTAAAGAATAAGTCAAGCGACAAGCAACTTCCCTCATTATTGAAAAAGAATATGTTATGTATAGCATGAGGAGAAAAACCTTGGAAGAGGCTAAAGCGGGTGTCATTGAATTTGATGCCAAAATTGCTAAAGCCCGTGAGTTAGAGTCACCTGCCAAAAGGGGCCTGATGCCTCCAGTTCTTCTGGTTTCGGTTCCGAGTCCTCGGAAACTGAAGAGGAACCGGAAGGTGAAGATGTAGAAGGCCAAACCTATGAGGGTCAAGATATTGATCCAACGACAGATCTATCCACTCCCCTTGGGGGCGCAGATGCTTCTCTTCCTCCAGGTTCTGAAGATGCAACAATTTAGCTTTTGTTTTCTTTTTCCAACTTTTGTACCTGTGTCGTTTTGGCACATTTATTGTAAATTAAAACATCTTTTGCTCAAGTATTGCATGAGTCTTTCTGCGTTCTTTAGTTTGAACATTTATGCAAGTTTTAATCTTTGCGTTATTTCTTGTTTAAGTGTTTTGTGCAAGTTTTACGGTTTGCGTCTGATTATGCAAGGATTTGGGTGTATTTTCCCCCAAAAGCATTTGGATTTCGGGCACAAGTTCTTCCAAAATCAACCCTTTACCGCGAGGATTTTATAAGAAAAAGTGCAACACATACTTTCAGTACATGTGATGTTCATCAGCAATAATATCTCTTGAGGTATGCCACATTCCAGATGCTTGGCAACTTTTCTCCATCCTAATTCTCCAAATCGTATGAACCTTTCCAGTGACAGCTGAAACCCAATAAGGGCCTTCCTATGTTGGACCTAGCTTTCCTGCGTTGAGTTCCTGGGTGTTTTGAGTTACTTTCCTTAGAACCAAGTCTCCTACTTTAAAATATCGGAGGTTGGCTCTTCGATTATAATATCTTTCAATTCTCCGCTTTTGGTTTGCCATTCTTATATTCACCAAGTCCTTGCGCTCATCGAGTAGCTCCAAGTTGATTAACATTGCTTCATTATTTGTCTCCTCACTTGTCTGGAAAAATCTCAAGGTAGGCTCCCATGCTTCCACCGGGATTAAGGCTTCTGCTCCGTACACAAGGGAGAAAGGAGTTTCTTCTATGCCCATAGCATTCCAGGTAGTTCCTTAAGCCATTTACCTTTAGTTTCTTCACCTTACCCTCTTTTTGAGATTTTGTATAATCACGTTCTTCGTTGATTCCTCTTGACCATTTGCGCTCGGATGGTAGGTCGAAGATGTAATTCTTTTGATTTTCAAGTCTTCAAGGAACTTTGTGATCTTTGTGCCTATAAACTGTAGACCGTTATCGCAGGCTATCTTTTTTTATATTCGAAATCTGCAAATTTTGTTGTCCCACTGGAAATCCACCACCTCCCATTCTCCGATCTTCTGATAAGAAGGTGCTTCAACCCACTTAAAAAAATAGTCAGTTAAATTAAAAGAAATCTTACCTTACCAGGGCCGGTGGCAGTGGTCCGATGGTATCCATCCCCCACTTCATGAACGGCCATGGAGTTAGAAGTGAGTGCAATGGTTCTATCGGTTGATGTACCAATGGTGCGTAGCATTGACACTTATCACATTTTTGCACGAAAGCTTTAGCATCTTGTTCCATTCGGGTCCAATAGTATCATGCGCTGACCAGTTTTAGTCCTAAGTGTCACGACCCAAACAGATGGGTCGCGACGGGTGCCTGAGTCCTACCTGTCAAACATCTCTAAGCATGTGTCTAGGATATAAACCTGAATAACATCTGCTGAATTACGAGAATAATATACATGAAGGAAACCTGACCAAAAGGGAATATGTACATATACGTGCAACATACGTAGGGCGAGCCGACAAGGCTGCTATAGACGACTATATACCTCAAAAACTGGAAGCCGGCAATGCCACATACTATCAACCTAGACATAATGTCTACAGACCTCTAATAGAAATATAAATGTACAAAGACGGTACTGAGCCACGTCATACCATATATATACAAAATATCGTACAAAAATCAAAAGCAGCTCCGGATCAAGTGGAGCACGCCGACTCTTGCTGATCAAGAATCCTAAGAAGGGGGACCTTCAACTTGCCTACCTGCACCTATGGGCATGAAACGCAGGCCCCATGAAATAGGGCGTCAGTACGAAAAATGTACCGAGTATGTAAGGCATGAAAATCTATACGAAAGAGGCATAGATAAAACATGAATAAAGAAATCCATTTGTAAATCTGAATAACTTTGTAAATTCTGAAACATTTATAATTTTATGCACGTGCATATAAATGTCGTGTCATGGGTATAGGTGTACATAACATCAAGAAGCCACTGAGGGCATCCTATCATATCATCTCGGCCACTGTGGGCAACATCATCATCCTATACCAGCTGATCAGGTGGTGGTGCGTACATAACGCCGCAACCTTTTCCCATATTCCATATACTTATATTTACATATATGCGCGTATATAACGTCATCTGGTCATGGGTCAATGCACATGTATAAATGAGTGAAATGCATGAAAAATACATAATAATCTCAATATACCTTCTAGATAAACTTTTTCAAATGTGTATTATTCTGATACCCATGAATAGAAGATAATAATAATTCACATGGAGAATCAAGAATATAGACACCCCTAGTATTTCTATGAATAGAGTAATTTATAGAAATTGTGCGTTTTCTCGTTTCTCTATATAATTTGGACCATTCCAAAAGAAATAAGGGATGACTTTAACATACCTGGAGTAGAGAAAACTCCGTATAATATTCTTAAAGATTGCACCGTACTCTTTTGGACCGCAAAATTTTTACGTTGCTACGATTGTAACAATTTTCGTTGGAGACCTTCGTGGAGTGGACTTAGAACCCCAAAATCGGATTGAATTTTGTTTCTGTTCTTGAAGTCTTGAACGTATTAAGCTTCTGCTTTTTGAAGCAATTTGAGCTACTAAGCTTCTGGTTTTTTTTGAACGAAAATAAGCTTCTGTTTCTTTGAAGTATTTTGAATGAATTACACTTTTGTTCTTTGAAATATCTTGAACTAGGAAGAATGGAATATGTCTCTTGCTTTAGAACTTCAAACTTTTTTGGTTCTTCTTTTGTCCAAATCTTTCTTGAATATTCTAATTGTCCCAAGATAGACACATATACATGAAATGNGGGGGGGTAATCTTATCTCATTTCATTTTTTTAATTAACTAGGTAATGTCCCGTTACCCGATAATTACCAATTACCCGCATAATTAAAAATTACCTCGAATTGCTTAAAATTCTACTTATTTTTAATATAATTTATACATCATGCTATCACGACCATATGGTACCTTGTACAGTACTAGTCTATAATTATCGGTTATTATTGTTTGATCCGTATTTTATCTCAAATTGGCCACTTTCAACGAAACTTGTTTTCTTTAATTCGTGTACCCTTTATCCTTCTTGACACTTACTTATTGCTTGTTATAATTGGCGTAAATACGTTAATCTCAAGATAATCTAATCCCCCAGTCTATGTCAATTAACGGAAGACGAAAATTTAACGACGCGAGACGTAATATCCTTCCCCCCTTAGAAACATTCGTCCTCGAATGTTCAACTCCTCGGGATCTATATAAATTTTGGCAGGGTCGCCCTTGTAACAACACTACTACCAACTCCTCCTGTAGAAACCCAATAATTTAATGCCACATAGGACTACAATCATCAATAACGACAATGACTTCACACGACCAATGACAATAGCTAACACAAGAATCCATACACGTACCTTGAGGTTATGACATCTCAATCGAACCTTTATTTGGAGGGGGAAATAAGTAAGGGTATCTAGACTTCATGTCTTCTTCGGCCTCCCAAGCCATTTCTTCCACAATGTTTTCTGTCCAAAGTACTTTCACGGAGGCTACCTCCTTATTCTGTAGCTTGCGGATTTATCGGTCTAGGACAACAACCGGAATTTCCTCGTATGACAAGTCCTTTGTAATCTGTACATCATCTGTGGGCACCACTCAGGAGGATCTCCAATGCACTTCCATAACATAGATATGTGAAAAATCGGATGGACAGACTCCAACTCCGAGGGCAATTCTAACTCATAAGCTACTTGGACCACTCTCCGAATGATCCTATAAGGCCCAATATACCATGGGTTAAGTTTGCGTTTCTTGCCAAACCTCATCACACCCTTCATAGGTGACACCTTTAAGAATACCCATTCATTAACCCCGAACTCTAACTCTCGCTGCCGCACGTCAGAATATGACTTCTGACGACTCTGATCTGTCAACAGTCGATCCCGAATAAGCTTTACTTTTTCTATGGCTTGTTGAACCACGTCTGGAGCATGTAACCCAGATTCTCCAACATCAAACCACCCTATAGGTGACCTACACTTCTGTCCGTAGAGATCTTCGTATGGAGCCATCTGAATACTGGAATAGTAGTTATTATTATATGCGAACTCAATAAGCGGCAGATGATCATCCCAACTACCTTTGAAGTCTATCACACAATAGCGTAACGTATCCTCCAGTGTCTGAATAGTACGTTCAACCTGTCCGTTGGTCTGGAGATGAAATGATGTACTAAGACTTACTTTATTCCCCAATCCTTTTTGGAAGGACCTCTAGAAGTTAACTGTAAATTGAGCTCCTCTATCCGAGATAATAGTTACAGGGACACCATGCAGTCGTACTATCTCCTTAATATAAAGTGTTGCATAATCCTCTAAGGAATATGTAGTTCTAACGGGCAGAAAATGGGCTGGCTTTGTAAGACTATCAACAATCACCCATAATGAATCGAACTTACGCTGGGTACGAGGTAAGCCTGCGATGAAATCCATATTGATTACTTCCCATTTCCAAGTCGGAATTGCCATAGCCTGCAATACCGGGTTTCTGATGCTCAATCTTAATTTATTGACAGTTAGGACACTAAGCAACAAACTCTGCTATATCCTTTTTCATTCCGTCCCACCAATATACTTCCCTGATATCATGATACATCTTTGTCGTTCTTGGATGGATAGAATAACGAGAATAGTGAGTTTCTCCCATAACCTGTCGATGCAGCCCTGTAACATTAGGGACACATAATCGTCCTCGATGAGGACCCCATCTTCTATAACCTCAAACGGTGTCTTCTCCTTCTGAGGGGTGGTATCCCTATAATGAACTAACACATGATCCTCGTATTGGCGTTCCTTTACTTCAGTTACTAAAGAGGATGTTGTCGTATCCTGAATAGTAATTCTAATATCACATGAGTCCAGTAACCGAACTCCAAGACTAGTTAGCTGATGAACCTCATGGACTATTCCCCTCTTTTCTGGCTGTAAATATGACAGGCTACCCATAGTCGGCTACTACGTTTGCTTTCCCCGAATGGTATAAAATATCAACATCATAATCTTTAAGTAGCTCCAACTATCTCCTTTGATGTAAATTCAATTCCTTTTGCTTGAAGATATACTGGAGGCTCTTATGATCCGCATATATATATATCAACATGAATACCATACAAGTAGTGCCTCCACATATTTAGTGCATGAATCATCGCGACTAACTCTAAATCGCGGGTCGGGTAGTTCTTCTCGTGCTTTCTTAGTTGTCTAGAAGCATAAGCTACAACCTTACCATGCTGCATCAGCACACAACCCAATCCAGCGCCTGAAGCGTCATAATAGATAACATAACCATCGGTCCCTTCTGGGAGCGGTAGATAACATAACCATATATCCTTCAATGCCTGGAAACTTCGTTCGTAAGCATCGGTCCATTGAAAATTAATTCCCTTTTGTGTTAACTTATGGGTATCCCAATCCTTTATAATTCATGAAATTCCCTTTTTCGGAGGCCCAAACTTCATCCTTTATCCATCACAATTACGACCTTATTCCACTATCAGGGCATCATTTCATCTATTCTAAACGCTACTAGTCTTAGACTCCTTTGAGTTCATTCAGTGAGCTTAACCCCAAGGACTTATCCATTCCCATTACCTTTTCACTCATCTTTTCTTATCCTTCTTCATGTCTTCCTAAAACCTTGTCGCTCTACCATACTTTAGCTTGTGACCTACACATATCTACTTATACTTATTCACAACCTTTCTTCAACTTGCTTGCACCATAGATTTACTTATGTTATTCTGGAACATCAAGCGAGACAGCACATACCACTTTGGTCAAAGGTGCTTAGAAGAGAAGAAAATTCCATTACAATTTTCCCGCGATAACCTGCCAAACGGAGAAGCTACTAACCTCCGTCGGTGTTGTGGGTCTAGGCCAAGTCTTCACTGCCTCAATATTTTGTGTATCCACCCGGATGTCTTTACCCGAAATGATATGCCCAAGGAAATCTACAGAGTTCCACCAAAATTCACATTTAGAGAATTTTTCATACAACTTCCCTTTTTGTAGAACTGTGAGCACAGTACGTAAGTGATCTGCATGGTCAGCCTCTGAACGAGAATATACCAATATATATCATCGTTAAATACGATTACGAACAGATCTAAAAAGTTCATGAACACACGGTTCTTCAAATCCATGAATATTGCTGGGGCATTGGTCAAATTGAACGACCTAGCACGAAACTCAAAGTGCTCGTATCTGGTCCTGAATGTTGTATTTGGAATATCTTTATCCTTAACCTTTACCTGATGGTACCCGGACCTCAAGTCTATCTTTGAAAAACACTTGGCACCTTGCAACTGATTAAATAAATCATCAATCCTCGGGAGCGGGTACTTATTCTTGATTGTCACCTTATTCAACTGTCTATCATCAATACATATCCGTAAGGAACTGTCTTTTTTTCCTCACAATTAACACAGGTGCTCCTCATGGTGATGTACTAGGTCTGATAAAGCCCTTTTCAAGCAAATCCTTTAGTTGTTCCTTCAACTTTGTTTTAGCTCTGCGGAGCCATTCTATAGGGAGGAATATATGTTGGATGCGTATCTGGTAGTAGGTCAATAGCAACTCAACTTCTCGCTCTGGCGGAAGACCCTAAAGTTCATTGGGAAAAACATCGGGAAACTCATTAACCACAGGGGAGGACTGAATGGTTGGTAACTCTACTTCCACATTCCAAACCCGAACTAAGTGATAAGTATAGTCCTTTATGACCATCTTTCTTGCCTTGAGATAGGAGATAAATTTACCTCTTGGCAATGCCGTATTACCTTCCCATTCTAAAACAAGCTCTCCTGGGAACTGAAATCAAACCATCATTGACCTACATTTAATGTTAGCATAACAAAAATCCAACCAATCCATACCCATTGTAATATTAAGTTCTATCCAACCGAACACCACATAACTTATCCTTGTTTATTATCAAATCTATCACGGGCCATTATGGGCGACATCTATATATATAAGTAACAATATTAAGACTTAACTCGCATAACTAATTTAGAAAAAGGTTTATATACATAGAGGTCAAAAAGTCCATAGACCTATCCTACCCAAAACTATATACATGATACTGTCTGCAAAACCTCTAAGTAGGCATAACCATAATATATATAAGTCGGGACGGAGCTCCCTACGTCCTCATAAAACAACCTAACACATTCAGAACCCTCGTCCTATATAAGAACCTCAATCAGACACACTTCGAAGCAGAACCTTCATATCTTTATCAGTTACTTCCTCCTCTTGGCCCGACTACTATCCATTTCCTCTGTATATCCCATAACATACACTGGAGAACCTTGATTGACAGACTCTCAAGACTATGGACTATCTGGAACCTCAGAAGAGCTGGTGTCCGCAAATACCTTGACATAGTTTTGAGCCTGAGGAAAACATGGTTGTGCCAATGCATGCTCTACTCCCCTTATACCCTGATCAACGGGTTGTGATATTGAAACTAAGGGCCTTGGTGAGGTCGGAACTCCTCTCACCCCATCTGCTGTCGGAGTGGTCGAAACAACTCGAACGAATGACTCATATGGATCCTCCTCAATAGAAACCATGATCTCTGATGGATCTGACTCCATAGTGTAACTTATATCTCTTTCTAACACTTTCTTAGCCTTATGACCGTGCTAGCGGCTTGTGCCTGTCGTCTAGTAGTAACTAGCATCGCTAAAAACATAAATAAGGTAAATATTAGGAGTGGATACTTATGACTAAGTTCTATCACACAATCTAGATTAGAATGAAAGGTAATCATCCTAAATATCTTGTAGCCTCCTGTCTATAAAAGTGGTGCACAACACACCCATAAACAAGACTCTACTAGACACAGTCTATAGACAATCCTAGGAAAGAACTGCTCTGATACCACTTTTGTCACGACCTAAACTGATTGGCCGCGAAGGTTGCCTGAGTCCTACCTGTCAAACACCCTAAGCATGCGTCTAGGATATAAACCTGAATAACATCTGCTGAATTACGAGAATAATATACATGAAGGAAATATGCCCAAAAGGGCATATGTACAGATATGTGCAACATACGTAGGGCGAGCCGACAAGGCTGCTATAGACGACTATATACCTCAAAAACTGGAATCCGGGAAGGCCACATACTATCCAACTAGACATACTGTCTACAGACATGTAATAGAAATATAATTGTACAAAGACGGGACTGAGCCACGCCATACCCATATATATACAAACATATTGTACCAAAATCAAAAGCAGCTCCGGATCAAGTGGATCATGCCGACTCTTGCTGATCAAGAATCCTAAGAAGGGGGACCGTCAGCTTACCTACCTGCACCTACGGGCATGAAACGCAAGCCCCGTGAAATAGAGCGTAAGTATGAAAAATGTATAGAGTATGTATGGCATGAAAATATGTACGAAAGAGGCATATATGAAACATGGAATAAAGAAAATATAGTTTTCTTTCTTGGAGTCTCTTGCTCTGTTCTTTGTACTGTGGTACTAGAGCCAACCCGTCCTTTCGGAGGAACAGTTTACTAAATATGTCTGAGTCGTTTCCATCATCCTCTTCCCTAGAAAAAATGAATATGTCTCCCACTCTATATAAAACCTTGTCCAAAAAATATGATTACCTCTATGAAGTCGATATCCTACCCGATCAACAAAAAGTATCTTTCTCTGAACTACCCCTCATAAATCCTTACTCAGCTTTTCCAANTATGAAGTTGATATCCTACCCGATGAACAAAAAGTATCTTCCACTGAACTGCCCCTAATAAACCCTTACTCAGCTTTTGCCAAAAAATCATTTGCACCATGGACCCAAATCCGTTCCTTAGTCCAACACAAACCAAAAGGAGTCAAAGAATATGTTGCTGCCTCAAAACTTGACCAGCATCCTATTCTTGCTACTCGAGAGGAACAATTTATTACCCTCCAAATTCCAGATGATTTTCCCGGAAAATGGAGAGATCATGGTTTTANACTCGAGAGGAACAGTTTATTACCCTCCAAATTCCAGATGATTTTCCCAGACAATGGAGAGATCACGGTTTCACCCATATCACCATATCCATTTTGGTGCTATCCGAATTGCTCTCACTTATCATGGAAGAAAAGGTCAACCTGGGACTTTCTCTTCTAGATACAAGATACTTGGAGTACCAATATGCAAATTTGGGTACTGCATAAGTTACCTTGAATGCAAGGACAGTCTTCATAGCTATCTATCCAGATTTCAACATGTCCCTTTTTGACCCATACTTAACCGAAGCACTAAAAATGCAAGTGCAAATTCAAGGTGCCCCACAAGCCAAAGATTCTATCCAAGCCACTCTTCATCACCAAATGGCGTGGCGGGTCCAAAATCATGTCATGGATCTATTCCTTTCCAGAGGAGAAAATGGTTTACTCTTGAAAATTGATGCTACCAAAGGAAACACCATGTGCACCCAAATACCCAAACAAATTTCCAGAGATGAACTTGTCAAAATTCTTCCGTATTCCTGGATTACAAATTATGAAAGGTTAAGGGAACTAGAAGAACCTTTACAATCTGGTGAACCAACATTTTCCAAAAGAAATGAAAAAACCATTTCCATAAGCTTTGACCATTCCCATCTCAAAAACCCCAGTAAAACCATATTTTCTTGCCAAATGATCCAACCTAAAGACACAAACCCTAACCCTGACCCTGAGAGAGAACCTTTCTGGAATATATAATCTATCATGGAAGAACATGACTGGATCAAACATTTTAAAAAAGACGGCAAAAGCGTTTGGTGGTTCAAATGCCCCTTTACGAGACACTGCCCTTGGGATCTCGGCTGCGACTGCCAAGACTATTTTGAAGATCTAAGTGGAGAATATGATGAACACCACCTGCGTCATTGGGAAAGATTTTTCCTCAACAAGGCTAAACCGAAATCCAAGAAAAAGGGACAAACTACTGAAAAACAATTTCGAGCCAGATACGAAAATAAAGACCCTTCGATTGGATCATTAAGCCGTCTAGGTAAATGTGAATTTCTTGTCAGTTACAAACCCCAAGAATGGCCAAAATTACCAAACAAATCACTCCAAGTTGGGAAGACAGTGAAACCACCCCAAAACCAAAACCACCATAAGCTCGTAACCCACAATCCAAAAAGCCACCTGAACCTAAAACTCCATCAACCCAAAAGTCCAAACTCCCACAAATATTCATGTTGAGCCCTTCAAGTTCCAGCCATACCCAACATTTTCCTCCACCCCAACCTTTTGAAAAAGAAGGTATCAGCCATGCTCCAAAAATCCCCAAGAAAAACATAGTACTACCTTCTGGAGAAAAACCCCCCAACAAGTGACATCGAGGCAACAATGAACTGGCAATTAGAAAATTCCATCTACCAAAACAAAGTGCTCAATTTTGGCAACACCATCAAAACCGTGGACCATACACAAAACAACTTAATGAGCAAAGTGGAAACAATTGAGAAAAAGGTGGAGAAGACATCGTCTCAGCATGCAGGACTAATCAAAGACTTGGAGCTAAGATTGGCAAATTTTCAATATGAAATTTGTCCACCAGGAACATCACTTTTCCAGTTCCTCCAACAACAACAAAAGGAGACAATTTCAAACAAGGAACAAATCCAACTTTTGAGAAATGACCGGTTTGAGTCACAAAAATCCCCATTTTTCCATTCAAAATCTACTTTCTTCCCCATGTAAACACAAGCCTATTCCCCAGAAAAACTGGACAACACATTTTCAACCTTTCCTACCACCTCACAGAATCTTATCTCTTTGAACCAACCTTTAAAAGAAGAACCTAAATTCGATATTGCAAAAATGGTTTGGGAAAGGAAAGATGCTCTTGCAGCCAAGAAACAAACCATGAAAAGACGAGACCATGGAGAAAGTTCAAAAGGGTCCAACTCTGAAAGTCTGATGACTTCTGATCAGAAGACTCCAGACTTCTATGTCTCCCAGCCAAGAAACATATCAGAAGGAGATACCACATGGTCAGAATCTCTAAATTCTTCAAACGATGATACAATGGAAGATAACTCCCAATCCATCAATGAATCCACAATAAACTCTTCTGACGAAGACAATCCCCCAATATTTGTGAGCCAACCAAGAGACCCAAAAATATCTGAAGTAGAGGAGGATCAAGAAGGCATGACGGATGAACCAATCCCAGAAAGAAGACATGAACCCATGTCGTCAAAACCAGTTGGAACTTGCTTCCACACTTTCACCTTAGATGACATCAAGGTTTCAAAATGGCCTCAAAGGATTCATGACTTCTACACTTGGATGGTGACCAAAAATTTGGTGGAACAAGAAAAGTATATCATCCTGTCAAAACTAACTTCATGGTTCTCAGGAATCCTTAGATATTGGTGGAATTCACTTGGGATTCAAGACAAATATTTTTCTTACATCCCAGGATTTTTCCTTCTACATCAGAATCCTACATGAAGTTTTCTGCGGAGATACTGGCCAAATATAGAATAAAATGCGAAGACAACTCTTCAAGATGAAGTGTGTATCACTTGACAGAAATGACATTGATAGTCATTTTCAAAAAATGGCAAAGATATACTTTGAAATCGGCAGAGACATCAACCTGAAGCAAGCCTTTGTCTCTTCTCTTCCAAAGATATTGGCAAGTCGAACCATGACCGTAATTGAAGAAAAGTTTCAATCAATAACAATCCCACAAGTCGGCTACATCAAGCAAGCTATTTTTGTAGCATTGGAGGACATTTGTACAAAGCGCACAGCCCTAAAACAAATTATCCAACACAATACAGGCTTGACAAAGCATGTCGCAGATCCGATCTAATCACTGGATGAGGATGTTCCTGCCACATATCTAGGCGACAGAAAGGATTCAGGAGGTTCAAATGGCCAAGAAT
Source organism: Nicotiana paniculata (assembly GCA_005239505.1). Lineage (NCBI taxonomy): Eukaryota > Viridiplantae > Streptophyta > Magnoliopsida > Solanales > Solanaceae > Nicotiana > Nicotiana paniculata. The sequence continues at coordinate 5,704 of ML311462.1, read as the reverse complement.
TCCAGATGGAAAGTTTGTAGGAAAACTTTTGCGACTATAAGCAAATTAACTGTTACTGACCGGAGCTGTTTCTTCACTCATAAATCCTGCAGTTCTCCCTGAAGATCAATGGGTGCCACACTTTTAGGATCTTAACACTGCATCAAATGGAATCTTGACTACCACCGTCATCACAAAGCATCCGGTCACAATTGAGTTCTTTCCAGGATTGAAGTACAGAACCAAGCTGATAGGGTCAAATGTACCAGGAAAAGATCTTATTATTGGATTCGACATTTACAGACAACTTAGAGATGAACTCCAGATCAAGGCTAACGGGATAGCTTTTAAGAAGTAGTTCAAATTTTATTCTGAGATTCCGAGGCTATTCCAAATCACAAACAATGAATAAATAAAGGAGATTGAGCAAAATCTCATTGAGAATTCATGTGCTGAATCCCACAAGGGTTTCATGAAGAAAAGGAAAAGCCCGTTATGGAAAAATGAAGAGTTTTTTATCAAGCTCCCTTTCAAGAAGAATGAAAACATCAATCCAACTAAATCCAATCATTCAGGCATGAATCCAGATCATCTTCAGCTTGAAAAGAAAGAATGCGAAGAACTTTTGGAATTTGATCTAATAGAGTCATCGGATTCACAATGGGCATGCGAAGCATTTTATGTCAACAAAAGAGCTGAGTAGACAAGAGGAAAACTCAGGTTCNGAAAAACCCGTTATGGAAAAATGAAGAATTTTTCATCAAGCTCCCTTTCAAGAAGAATGAAAACATCAATCCAACAAAAGCAAGTCATTCAGGCATGAATCCAGATCATCTCCAGCTTGCAAAGAAAGAATGTGAAGAACTTTTGGAATTTGATCTAATAGAGCCATCCGATTCACAGTGGGCATGCGAAGCATTCTATGTCAATAAAAGAGCTGAGCAAACAAGAGGAAAACTCAGGTTAGTCATTAATTACCAGCCACTTAACCATTTCCTCCAAGATGATAAATTCCCTATCCCAAATAAACTCACTCTTTTCTCCCATTAAGCCAAGGCCAAATATTTTTCCAAGTTTGATTTAAAATCTGGATTTTGCAATTGGGAATCCACCCTGAAGAAAGACCCAAAACGGGATTTTGCATCCCCGATCATCACTTCCAATGAAAAGTCATGTCCTTCGGGTTGAAAACTGCACCATCCTTGTTCCAAAAAGCCATGATAAAAATATTCCAACCCATCCTCCATACCTCTTTAGTTTACATTGATGACATCCTGTTATTTAGTGATACATTGGAGGAACATGTCAACTTGCTTCGTCAGTTTGAGGCATTGATAACACACTATGGGATCATGCTTTCAGCAAAAAAGATGGTTCTTTCTCAACAAGAGATTGATTTTCTTGGAATGCATTTTTTCCAAGGTGCATACAGTCCAAGACCACATATATGTCAAGAACTACTCAAGTTACCAGATACCAGCTTCACAACAAAGCAGATCCAACAGTTCTTGGGAATAGTAAAATATGTGAGAGATTTCATCTCGAATATCTCTACATACATTTCTCCGATCACATAAATGCTCAAGAAAAATGCTCCATCATGGGGAAAGAAACAAGATGAAGCAGTCAGGGAAATAAAGGAGATTTCTAAAAATGTCAAGTCCCTCTACATCCCTTTTGACGGTAAGAAGATACTGCAAACTGATGCCAGCAATGAATACTGGAGTGCCGTTCTATTTGAAGAAAAAGATGGTCATAGAAAGATATGTGGATATGCTAGAGAAAAGTCCAAAGATGCTGAGCAAAATTACCACCAAAAAAGAAAACTATATCATAAATACGAAAATTTTCCTACAAAAAGGGCTGGTTATTGCCAAGCTACACTAACAGTTAATTTGCTTATAGTCGCAAAAGTTTTCCTACAAACTTTCCATCTGGAATTCTTGGCTATTTGAACCTCCTGAATATTTTCTGTCACCTAGATGTGTGGCAGGAACATCTTGATCCAGTGACTAGATCGGATCCGCGACATGCTTTGTCAAGCGCTGGATTATGTTGGATAATTTGTTTTAGGGCTGAGCCCTTTGTACAAATGTCCTCCAATTCTACGAAAATAGCTTGCCTGATATAGCCGACTTGTGGGATATTTATTGATTGAAACTTTTCTTCAATGATGGTCATGGTTCGGCTTGTCAACATCTTTGGAAGAAAAGAGACAAAGGTTTGCTTCAGGTTGATGTCCACGCTGATTTCAAAGAATATCTTTGCCATTTTTTTAAAATGCCTATCAATGTCATTTCTGTCAAGTGATACACACTTCATCTCGAAGAGTTGTCTTTGCATTTTCTCCTGTCTTTGGCAAGTATCTCCGCAAAAAACTTCATGTAGGATTCTGATGTTGAAGGCAAAATCTAGGGATGTAAGAAATATATTTTTGTCTTGAATCCCAAGTGAATTCCACCAATCTCTAAGGATTCCTGAGAACCGTGAAGTTAGTTCTGACATGATGATATAATTTTCTCGTTCCACTAAATATTTGGTCACCATCCAAGTGTAGAAGTCTTGGATCCTTTGAGGCCATTTTGAAACCTTGATGTCATCTAAGGTGAAAGTGTGAAAGCCAGTTCCAACTGGTTTTGACGCCATGGGTTCATGTCTTATTTCTGGGATTGGTTCATCCGTCATGCCTTCTTGATCCTCCTCTACTTCAAATATTTCTGGTTCTCTTGGTTGGCTCATAAATATTGGGGGATCGTCTTCGTTAGAAGTGTTTGTTGTGGATTCATTGATAGATTGAGAGCTATCTTCCATTGTATCATCGTCTGATGAATTTAGTGATTATGACCATGTGGTATCTCCTTATGGCATGTTTCTTGGCTGGGAGACATACAAGTTTGGAGTCTTCTGACCAGAAATCATCAAATTTTTGGGGTCCCATGTGGTATCTCCTTCTAGCATGTTTCTTGGCTGGGAGAAATAGAAGTCTGGAGTCTTCTGATCAGAAATCATCAGACTTTCGGGGTTGGACCCTTTTGAACTTTCTCCTTGGTCTCGCCTTTCTTGGTTTGTTTGGCTGCAAGAGCATCTTTCCTTTCCTAAACTATTTTTGCAATATCGAATTCAGGTTAGGTTGGGTGAAAGAGATAGGATTCTGTGAGGTGGTAGGAAAGGTAGAAAAGGTGTTGTCCAGTCTTTGTGGGGAATATGCTTGTGCTGACAAGGGGAAGAAGGTGATTTTGAAGGGAAAAGTGGGGTTTTTTTTACTCAAAGTGGTCATTTCTCAAAAGTTGGATTTGTTCCTTGATTGAAATCGTCCCCTTTGTTGTTGTTGGAAGAACTAGAAAAGTGAAGTTCCTGGCTAAAAAATTTCATATTGTAAATTTTTTAATCTTAGCTCCAAGGCTTTGATTAGTCCTGCATGCTGAGACGATGTCTGCTCCACCTTTTTCTCAATTGTTTCCATTTTGCCCATTAACTTGTTTTGTGTATGAGCCACATTTTTTATGGTGTTGCCAATATTGTTGAGCACTTTATTTTGGCAGATGGAATTTTCTGATTGCCAGTTCATTGTTGCCTCGATGTCACTAGTTGGGGGTTTTTCTCCAGAAGATAGTACTATGTTTTCCTTGGGGATTTTTGGAGCATGGCTGATACCTTCATTTTCAAAAGGTTGGAGTGGAGGAAAATCTTAGGTATGGCTGGAACTTGAAGGGATCAACATGAATATTTGTGGGAGTGTGGACTTTTGGGTTGATGGAGTTTTAGGTTCAGGTGTGTTTTTGGATATTGGGTTACGAGCTGATGGCAGTTTTGGTTTTGGGGTGGTTTCACTATCTTCCCAACTTGGAGTGAATTTTTCTGGTAACTTTGGACATTCATGGGGTTTTTAACTGACAAGAAATTCATATTTACCTGGACGGCTTAATGAGCCAATTGAAGGGTCTTTATTTTCATATCTGGCTTGAAATTGTTTTTCAGTAGTTTGTCCCTTTTTCTTGGATTTCGGTTTAGCCTTGTTGAGGAAAAATCTTTCCCAATGACGCAGGTGGTGTTCATCATATTCTCCACTTGGATCTTCAAAACAGTCTTGGCAGTCGCAGCCGAGATCCCAAGGGTAGTGTCCCGTAAAGGGGCATTTGAACCACCAAAATCTTTTGCGTCTTTGTCAAAATGTTTACACCAGTCATGTTCTTCCATGATAGTTTGTATATTCCAGAAAGGTTCTCTTTCAGGGTCAGGGTTGGTGTTTTTGGGTTGGATCATTTGGCCAGAAAAGATCATTTGATTAGGTTTTTTTGAGATGGGAATGGTCAAAACTTATGGAAACGGTTTTTTCATTTCTTTTGGTAAAAGTTGGCTCACCAGCTTGTAGAGTTTCTTCTGGTTCCCTTAACCTTTCATAATTTGTGATCCAAAAATCAGGAAGAATTTTGACAAGGTCATCTCTGGAAATTTGTCAGGGTATTTGGGTTCACATGGTATTTCCTTTGGTAGCATCAATAGTCAAGAGTAAAGCATTTTCTCCTCCGGGAAGGCATAGATCCATGGCATGATTTTGGAACCGCCACGCCATTTGGTGATGAAGAGTCTCCGGATAGAATCTTTGGCTTGTGGAGAACCTTGAATTTGGACTTGGATTTAGTGCTTCGATTAAGTATGGGTAAAAAAGGGACATGTTGAAATTTGGATAGATAGTTNGAGCAATTCGGATAGCACCAAAATGGATATGGGTGAAACCATGATCTCTCCATTGTCTAGGAAAATCATCTGGAATTTGTAGGGTAATAAATTGTTCCTCTCGAGTAGCAAGAATAGGATGTTGGTCAAGTTTTGAGGCAGCAACATATTCTTTGACTCCTTTGGTTTGTGTTGGAATAAGGAACATATTTGGTTCCATGGTGCAAATAATTTTTTGGTAAAAGCTGAGTAAGGATTTATGAGGGGTAGTTCAGTGGAAGATATTTTTTTGTTCATCGGGTAGGATATCGACTTCATAGAGGTAATTATATTTTTTTGACAAGGTTTTATATAGAGTGGGAGACATATTCATTTTTGCAAGGGAAGAGGATGATGGAAACGAGTCATACATATTTAGTAAACTGTTCCTCCGAAAGGACGGGCTGGCTCTGATACCACAGTACAAAGAACAGAGCAAGAGACTCAAAGGAAGCAAACTATATCATAGATACGAAAATTTTCCTACAAAAAGGGCTGGTTTTTGCCAGGCTACACTAATAGTTAATTTGCTTATAGTCACAAAAGTTTTCATATAAAGGGGTGGTTTCATACAACCCATAAAGTACGGCTTGCCAAGCTACACACCACAGTACAAATAATAGAGCAAGAGACTCCAAGAAAGCAAACCATATCATAGATATGAAAGTTTTCCTACAAAAAGGGTTGGCTATTGCCAAGCTATACGAACAGTTAAATTGCTTATAGTCACAAAAGTTTTCCTAAGAAGGGGATGGCTTCATACAAACCATAAGGGACGACTTTCCAAGCTACACAATTCAGAAAACTTTTGTACTATAACCAACATTAGATGTTATAACTCAAAAAACATTCGTACTACAACAAGCTAACTTTCTTAGAGTATTCTTACTCTATTTTCATACATGGACCGGACTTTCCATCCATTCGAAAGAAAGAACAAGAGGGGAATTTAGAAGGAACTCATATGTAGTATATCACAAAGTTTTACAAAGGTTACAAGATAGTTTTT
>MDKI01005196.1:0-23430 GCA_005239505.1 Nicotiana paniculata | reverse complement strand
TATAATCTACACTCGGGTGTGGCAACTCATGTCCCCGATGCTAACTCAAAACAATAATAAAAAAATCAACGTGTCGTAAATTGCGGGTGCATTTCATGTGGCGCATTTACAATGTGTCCGAAAAAATAACAAGTAAACGTCATCGTGACTTGTATTCCATGTATATCAAAAAGCGGATAACAAGTAAAAGCACAATAGGTTTAAAAATATGTAAATAATTAGATAATTTTGGCCAAATATTAATAGTTAAGCGACCGTGCTAGAACCACGGAACTCGGGAATGCCTAACACCTTCTCTCGGGTTAACAGAATTCCTTACTCGGATTTCTGGTCGCAGACAAACTATAACAGAGTCTAAATTTCCTCGGTTTTGGATTTTAAAATAACACGGTGTCCCGGAGCATCGTCAAAAATCTGGGTGGCGACTCTGAAAACTAAACTAAATCCCAAATTTGAATAATGTCACTTTAATTGGAAAAACTCCCTCTCTACCCTTCATTAATCAGCGGGTAGCGGATAAAGGAGGTGTGACAGATACACATAAGGAACCACTCATTATGCAAGCAGGAAAAGGCCCAAATTTTAGAGGTAAAAGGCCAGGAATCATTTGTGAGCATTGTGGATACAAAGGTCACCTTAAAGAAAATTGTTTTAAGATAATTGGCTACCCAGTTGATTTCAAGAGTAAAAGAAGAAATCAGACCGGAGGAGGAAAGGTCTATACCAACCATGTGAATATAATCAATGAGGAAAACAAGGCAGCAACTGTTCAAGTGTAGAGAAATGGACAATTCTTCATAGAAGAACAATATAACCAACTTGTCAAACTCTTGTCATAACCAGCAACACCAGAATGCTCTACTAACATGACATGTATAATTTGCTTACTAGAAATAATACATCAGAGTAGCTGTCCATATACACCTTAGGAAAACATCAAGATGAGTGCACCACCTGGGAACTGGGAAGGACAATGAACCGCTAGGCCTCCACTCTTCAATGATAAGTACTACTCCTAGTGGAAGAACAAGATGATTGATCATATAATTGGTGAAGACTATGAGATATGAGACATAATTACTGATGGTCCTATGGCCACCATGAAGAAGAATGCTGAATGAGTAGACGTTCCAAAGACAAGAGCTGACTGCACTGCTGCGGATTTGAGAAAGTGGGAGAAGAATGCTAAGGCCAAGAAGTGGCTTATGTGTGGACTTGGTCCAGACGAGTACAACAGAATTCAAAGTTGCACTACTGCCAAAGAAATTTGGGACACTTTGCAAGTGGCTCATGAAGGAACTGCTCAAGTGAAGAGATCCAATGGTACTCTACTATATTCTCAATATGAGAATTTCTCTATGAAGGAAGGAGAGACCATTCAATAGATGTACACTAGGTTCGCTACACTGACTAATGAACTGAAATCTCTTGAAAGGACTCTTCTTGAGGAAGACAAGGTTGAGGAACATTTTGACAAGGGTTCTTCTAGTGTCCTGGGAGATCAAGATCACTGCAATTGAAGAATCCAAGAACATTGCAACTCTCAAAATGGATGAGCTAATTGGAAATCTTACTGCCTATAACTTAGAAGGTAAACAATAAAGATGGATGTTCCCAAGAAGGAAAGGAGTCTGGCATTGAGAATCACTGAAGGAACAGATCTGGAAGAAGATGAAATGGCTATTATCACCAAGGATTTAAAGAAATATCTTATGAGAGGAAAGGGCTCCGCAAGAGGTGGAAACTACAACAAGGTAAGGGTACCGGAAAAATCAACTAATGAAGGCTGCTACAAATGTGGGAAGGCTGATCATCACATCAAGAACTGCCCTCAGTGGAAAGTTGAATGGAAAAAGGAAAGGTCTGAACGAAGGAACCAAAAGAAGTAACATGTTCATCCCAAAAAAAACAAAGTATCAACAAAGGCTATGGTTGCTGCTTGGAGAGAAAGTTCAGATAAGGAGTCAGATGATGAAGATGAAGATGAACAAGCACTTATGGCAATTGGTGAATCAGATGAGGAATCTGATGTAAGTATATTCCATCTCAAAGACAAGATTAAATTCCTGTCCGAAGAAAAACTCTCTGAATTACTGCTAGACTTTATTGATGAATCTGAAGTAATTAATAAAGAAAAGGAACAGTTGTCTAAGGAGTGTGTAATTTTAAACGCAAAGTGTAAAAACCTGGAACTCAGAGTAAGTAAGACTGTAAGTGAAAACACTGCTCTGAAGAACCAGGTTCATCCACTTGAGACAAATGTCCTAGAGTTAAAATCTGAAAATCTAAAACTGAAACTAGGAATCAGTAAGAAGATAGCTAAGAAATCTCAACTCACCTTAGAAGAAAATGTAGGTAAACAAAAATATGAGTTGTATAGGAAGGATGAACATATAATAATGTTGAAGGAGGAACTTGGTGAGGTCAAGCATGAACTAGACAGAACTTGTAAATGGAACAGATCCTCCGATGCTTTGACATGGCTACAGGAACATCGTAGTAGCAATAATAGAGGACTTGGCTTTGGGAATCAGCTGCCTAAATGGGATCCTAAAAGCAAGTACCTCACCCTTCCTGAGAACAAAATTTGTACCCACTGTGGTAAGACTGGTCACTACAAAAGTTAATGCAATGCAAAAGAGCAGGCCAGTCAAAAGAATACAAGTTTTGTTTGAGGGAAAAATTGTTACCAAATTGGATAAAAAGAATTTAATTCATCATTTTGCTTATAGAAAGGGACTCAAACTAGTTTGGATTCCTAAGACTAACTCCTGATTTTCTTTTGTAGGTTCAAGTGAAAGGAAGTATCCAAATATGGTACATAGATATTGGCTTCTCAAAACACATGATCGGTAACAAAGACCAGTTCCTTTCACTTGAGGACCTCAAAGGAGGAAATATCTCCTTTGGAAATGGAAAGAAAGGTGAAATCATTGGGGTTGGTAACGTAGGTAAGGATGACACTCGTTCCATTGAGAATGTCTACTTAATAGATGGCTTGAAATATAACCTAATCAGTGTGTCACAACTGTGTGTCAGAGGTAAGTTGGTAGCATTCACCTATACAAAATGTTTTGTAATAAATCTTACCACAGACAAGATTGTTTTGTAGGAAAAAAAAGTGAACAATACATACATCATAGATCTTTCCACACTTTCAGAAAATGAATTTAATATGCTTAAGTGTTCTTGACATTGATCCCCTCCTTTGGCATAAGAGACTTGGACATGCAAGTCTGAGTCAACTTAACAAACTAGTCTCCAAGGACTTAGTGATAGGTCTGCCTAATATTAAGATTAAGGAAGACAAAGTCTGTGAGGCTTGTGTAAGGGGGAAGGAGGTAAGATACTCTTTCAAAAGCAAAAAAGTGGTAAGTACCACCAGATTGATGGAACTAGTCCATATAGATCTCTATGGTCATATGAGAACCCTAAGCAGATATGGTAAGAGATATGTAATGGTGCTTGTTGATGGATACTAGATTTACCTGGACATTGTTTCTAACATCTAAAGACGAGGCATTCGACATGTTTACTTCCTTTGTTAGAAAAATTCAAAAACAATTAGGAAATTAACTTGCATCAATTAGGTCTGATCATGGCACTTAATTTGAAAATGCTAAATTTGCTGATTTTTGTGATGAGCATGGCATAAATCACAACTTTTCTGCTCCAAGAGCTCCACAACCAAATGGAGTAGTTGAAATAAATAATAGGACAATTGAAGATATGGCTAGGACTATGCTCCTTTCTAGTAAAATACCTCATAGCTTCTGGGCAGAAGCTATTAATACTGCATGCTATATCATAAATAGGTGTATTACTAGACCACTTGTAGAGAAGACTCCCTATGAGTTACTTAAAGGGATAAAGCCAAATATATCCCACCTTAGGGATTTTGGTTGCAAGTGTTTTTTGCACAACAATGGAAAAAACTCCCTAGGTAAGTTTGATCCCAGAAGTGATGAGGGAGTATTCTTGGGATATTCTTCACATAGTGAGGCTTATAAAGTCTATAACGAAAGAACTATGTGTGTTGAAGAAAGTGCATGTAGTTTTTGATGAAACTAACATTCTTTCTGAGAGACAGGAACAAGAGGATGAAGAAATTGGGCAGGTCAGAAAATCAGTCCAAACTGATGCAACACTGGATGAAGGAACAGGTGATGGAATAGGTTCATCCCTCCCTGGAAACATGACAGGGGGAATTGAACAAATTAATTTCCAAACCTCGTTGGAACCTGGACCTGATCCTGTTCCACAACAACAAAACACTGAAGGAACTTCAAGGAGTAACCAGTTGGTTGTGAAACCATACAAATATCAAAGTTCATACCCTATTGAGAACATTATCACTAATCCACCCTCTGGAATCAAAATCTGATCCTCTTTGAAGAATCTATGTGCTTTTAATGCTTTCCTATCTCTTATTGAACCTAAAAATGTTGTTGAGGCTTTGTAGGATGCAGACTAGGTGAATGCAATGCAAGATGAACTCAATCAATTTGAAAGAAGACAGGTTTGGCATCTAGTACCAAGACCCTTGGATAGATCAGTAATTGGCACAAAATGTGTCTTTAGAAACAAACTTGATGAAGATGGAACAATTACTAGAAACAATTCAATATTGGTGGTTCAAGGATACAGTCAGGAGGAACACATACACTATGATGAAACCTTTTCTCCAGTGGCAAGGCTGGAAGCAATAAGACTCCTCATAGCCTTTGCTGCTTACATGGAATTTAACCTTCACTAGATGGATGTCAAGAGTGCCTTCTTAAATGTCTATCTAAAGGAAGAGGTGTTTTTCAAGCAACCTCCAGGGTTTGAGAACAAGGAGAATCCTGATCACGTGTACAAAATTGACAAAACACTATATGGTCTCAAGCAAGCTCCTAGAGCATGGTATGAAAGGTTATAAAAATTCTTGCTTGAGCATGACTACAAGAGAGGTAAAGTTGATAGTACTTTATTCTTAAAGGAAAAAGGTAAAGATACCTTGGTAGTTCAGATATATGTAGATGACATAATCTTTGGAGAAACCACTGAAAAGCTAAGTAAAGAATTTTCCAAACTAATGGGGAGTGAATTTGAAATGAGCATGATGGGTGAGCTTAATTTCTTTTTAGGATTACAAATTAAACAAAATTAAAGTGGAACTATGATCCATCAGCAAAAGTATGTGAAAAAGTTACTTAAAAGGTTTAAAATGGAAGATTCCAAAGAAATTGACACTCTTATTACAACAACTAAAGTAGATGTAGATGAACCTAGTTCATCTGTTGATCAAAAGATGTATAGGGGAATGATTGGTTCACTGCTGTATCTCATTGCTAGTAGCCCTGACATTGTTTTCAGTGTAGGACTTTGTGCAAGATTTCAGGCGAATCCAAAAGAATCCCACCTAACTGCAGTAAAGAGAATCTTGAGATACTTAAAATGCACCGCTGATCTATGTCTTTGGTATCCAAAAGGTAATAACTTTAATCTTGTGGGATATGCTGATGCTGGTTATGCACGTTTTCTAGTGGATAGAAAGAGCACCTCAGGTATGGCACATTTTCTGGGCTCATGCCTTGTGTCTTGGGCCACTAAAAAGCAGAATTCTGTAGCTCTATCCAATGCTGAGGCTGCGTATGTGGCTACAACTTCATGTTGTGCTCAATTATTGTGGATTAAACAACAACTGCTAGATTTTGGAATCGATGTTGGATGCATCCCTATCTTCTGTAATAACACCAGCGCTTTAAATATGACAAAGAACCCCATTCATCATAAAAGGACTAAGCACATAGATGTTAGACATCGTTTTTAAGGGATAATTATGAGAAAGCATTGATCTCTGTTGAATTTTGTGCTACTGATAAACAAATTGCTGACATCTTTACAAAAGCACTAAGTAGAGAGATTTTTGAAAGGAACAGGTTAGAGTTTGAGATGATTAAGATCACCTAATTGAACCAGTTCATAATGTACATGAAAAAAAAAAGAATTTTCTTTTTGGCTAGAAATTCTGAAATTTGTGTAAATAATCAGATTAATCGTTGCTCAGTATCATGCTGTAAATAGCATACTCTCTTGCCATGTTTTGAAATGACTCATTGGTTACTAATGATGTTTTTTGCTATTGTTGAAAATTGAGGCTGGATCAAGAGGATTCTGACATGATGAACCTGGTTCATCTGAAAGACGAAGTATGTGTTCTCTACTATACACACTTTGAAATATTAATAGTTAATCATGAGAAGAACTCTACCTAATCAAAATCTTTTCAAAATCTATCCTTATCCCATTTTTGAACCAGTTATGTCTACACTAAGACTCCAATTAAGACTAAAATGCCTAGAACCTAGGGAAGCAGTAACCATCATTGATCACTTGCAGAGGTGATAAGACCTCTATTTGACCCAGAAAGGATGCCGTTGTATATTAATTGCCTCCTCCTTTTAAAAACCCCCATCATCACCTCTGAAATTACTCACCAAATCTACAATCATCGAAACCCTTCCATCTTCCTTTCCCTCACTCTCAATCCATAATCTTCTTCTTCCATCTTAGATCAAAGATGACTAATCCTTCGGACAACCCTGGTTCTCCACCACCTGTTACTCCATCTTCAATCTCTTCCACACCTACACCACCTAGTCCTACTTCATCTCAACCCACTTCCACTATTCCTCAACCTAGCCCCAGTCCGGAACCCATAAAAAGACGGGTTAAAATGCTCGCCAGGAAAATAGTGGCTACAGGTTCTCTTGCCAGAAAATCGAATGCAAAATTACAAGCTAGTCTGGTTCAAGAATCAGAGAATTCCAGTGATTCGTTCAAATCAGCTATTGAGGAAGCAGCAGGATCATCTGATTCTAAACATGTATCATTTGTACCAAATATCGCCTCTCAGAATGTGTCTGAAATAGCGGAGAACATAGAAAATAGGTTTGTGATGGTTGGGTTTGTCAAAAATGTGGAGTTTCCAGAAATAAGATGAAGAAGTCGTAAAAATAAAATTGGGGAAGAAATAGAGAAAAAGGGAAGTCAGAGTGAAGCAAGGGTAACAGGGGAAGAAACTACTAGATTGTCTATTGGTGGTACTGAAACAGTAGTATTAGAAGATGGAGCCGAGGAGTCAGGGGGAAATAAATCAAGTGAAGTAGCTGAGGGATTAGTAAATCTAGGAAAATCTACAGATGAACTTGGTTCATCCATTGAGGAGACATTGGCAGATCTTAAGAAGAAGTTAGGAGAGAGTTATAAACCGAAGAAGAAAAGGACTACAAAGACTAAGGGGTCTGAAACTGCAAGAGCAAGTAAAAAGAGAAAAGTCACTCCATCTGCGGGTTCTGGATCTCCCCTTCCAAGAGGAAGAACCGCAAGAAGTGCACTTAGGCAGAGTGAGGAGGAGTTACAAAAGACATTGAAGGAAAGTAAGAGAAAGAGATCTGAAAAGGGAAAGGAGAAAATGGTTTAGCCTGTAGAGGCTGCGGAGATGGAGGAGATGGATCTCGTCCACCAAGATGATAAAAAGGCAGAAGTTGAGGTGTAGACCCCCAAACCAAAGAAATCCAAGACTTCTTCAAAGAAGTATGCATCTGTGTCTGCTACACCCTCAACTACAGCCAAGAGAACCAGGTCGATAGTAAAGTCAAAGAAAGTTCAAATTGATGAGGAGGAATATTGGAGTGCTGATGAAGAAGATGAGACTGCTGGAGAGAAGGATAATTTGACTAAGTTTGGGAAGTGAACCATTTTGAAGGGGAGATTGCTGAAAGATTTGGAGGAATCTGGAATGGTCTATCTGATGGATAAGCTGGAGGTGTAGGACTGGAAGGACATGGTCCTTCAGCTAGATGGGAGGTTGGCCAAAAGTGAGATAGTCGAGTTCATGGCCAATGATGTAGTCAAGGACGGTAAGGTCTCTAGCCAAGTAAAGGGGACACAAATTTCATTTGATGACATAGAATTGGGAGAAGTGCTTGGGATCCCTTCTGAAGGATATGATGATTACACCAGGCAGAGATGGCCCAGCTTGGATGCTCTTCTCACTGCTTTACAAATCACCAGAAGGTTCTGTGACAATGAAGAGGAGGTTGAACCAAAGGTGGTCTACAAAAGTGAAATAAGTCCTCCTCACAAGGTGGTTTTTGAGTTCATTAACAAGTGTGTACTGCCAAGGCAGGAGAGAAGGCACATAGCAAATTACATGGACTTAGTTCTCATGGAGTGCCTAGATAGTGGAAAGCAGATCAACTGGCCTTGCTTCATCATCCAGCTCCTGGGCAGGGTGGTAAACGATTCCAAGCCTCATGCCATTCCTTATGGCTTCATCCTCACAACTGTACTTGCTCACTATAAGGTGCCTTTGAAGAAGGCAGAAATGGCTACAGTCAAGGATCACTTTGGAAAAAATACTCTTTTGTCCTGGGACTATGCTGTCAATGTTCCTTAAAATGAACCTGGTTCATCCAGGAAGACTCCAGTGAATAGCAAAGTCAGAGAACTTGTGCAAGAGGGTGGGGCTAAGGATGCATAAATTCTTAGGCTGAAGAATCGCTTGGCTGAGGTTGAACATTAGAGAGATTTTCTCAGAACTGAGCTTGCCAAAGAAAATGAGAAGAATGAGGGGATTCTTAATGATATGCTATATCTTCTCTTAGCTAAAAACCCAGCCTCCACCCCTTCCCAGCCTTAGTAGTCCAGCCTGTCTTCGACTTTCAGTGACCTAGATTAGGGATTTTTATTATTTCTTTTGCTCATGATGTTAACTATTTTTGTTTCTTCTTGTGGATTGTGGTTGAACTATGCTTATATCAATGAATTTTGCTGCTTTTTCTCTTAATCTTGTTTCATTTTTTTTGATATTTTGTATTCTTGGTTTCCTATTGATAATTAATCCATGATTGCACTTGCAGTTTCCCCAGTGGCCATGAGTAATTCTTAAATATCTGGAACTTTCTAAAAATTACAACTTTTCGATGATGCCAAAAGGGGTAAAAATGGTCATATGGTCATGTACTATTCTGAACGTGTGATATTTATAACCTAATGAACCTGGTTTTTTTATGATAAATGCTCAATACTCTAAAATGTGTTAATGTTGGATTGAGGTTGTTACATGCCTACGCACAGAGTTTGTCATCATCAAAAAGGGGGAATTTGTTGGCCCAAGAAACTGAAAGATTTCGAAGATTGACAAAGGAACTTAAAGTTGAACGAGGTCCATCGTTGGCGACATAGTCACATGTAGAGTTAAAGGCACGTCAGGTGCACATGCAGGAGATAAATGAAATATGTGAATTAAAGAGATATATCCTGATCGAAAAGATTGCAAGATAATAAGGAGAAGGACTCCTTATTCAGTAAGAATATAATCAAAGATAAGGAAGGATTCGAGGAGTTGAGAGTAACTATAACTCTTTCACCAAGGAAGAGTAGCATTAGAACTCTAGTAAATCTCTCGTCTACTAATCCTACATATTGCAGATTGTTCTTATTGTACAGGGTCGCACAAAAAGCCGAAGTAAAACAAGAATTGAGAGGAAAATTAGAAAGGCAATTTTGCAAGCAGTTTGTGTGAGATTTAAGTGTGCGACCCTGAAGCTACTTGGAACAGCTAGAAGAACCAGTTCCAACTGTTGTCTTTTAGTCTAGTTTACTTGTAGTAGGGATTTCAATTTGTACCTTTTTAGCCTTATCTAGAAGCATTTGTAATAGGTATTGAGTGTTCAAGTTATAGCTAACTTAGAGTTTATCCCAAATAGCTAGAGGCTAGTTTGCCACAAAGGGGTTAGAGTTAATCCTAGGTTTACAATGAATTTTTGTAAATGCTATTTTGGCTCAGTGATTTTAGTGGAGTGTTTGGGAAAACCCTTCTGGAAAGTAGGTCGTGGTTTTTCACCTTTTGAGCCAGGTGTTTTCCACGTAAAATCCTTGTGTTATTTATTTTCTATATTTATTATTCTGCAAATAGTATAGGTTGGAACACATAGAAGAACCTGGTCTTTCTATAACTAGTGCACGCAAAAATCGGACACCACACAAATCATCCCCCTTTTGTGCGGTATTGACGTTTTAGAACATCAGGAGAGGAAACACAGACATATCCTAGAAGTTGCAAGGTCACTAATGATCCAAAGCTCAGTGCCAATGAGATTCTGGGGTGACTATTTGAGGAAAAAAGCATACTTAATTAACAAACTCCCCACATGAGTATTGCAAGGGAAATGTCCATATGAAATGCTGCATAACAAACCATCAAAGATAAAGACCCTAAGGGTGTTTGGTTGTTTGTGTTTTGCAAGTAACTTTCCAGGTGGTGACAAGTTCACACCAAGAGCAAGGAAGTCAGTCCTTATAAGGTACTTAGAAACACAGATGGGGTACAAACTATTTGATTTAGATGCCAAAAAAGTGTTCATCAGTAGAGATGTTTCATTCAGAGAACAAGTGTTTCCTTTTAAGGAAGAAACTTAGATCACTGAAGGCATATTTCCATGTGAGCCTACTGTACCAAATGATTCTCTACCTGAACAATTACTGTAGAGTTCTTCTAATGAGGTGCATGCCACCATTGAGGAATCAAACGCCTCCACATCACTTGGTCAAGTTTAAGTTTTCCAACCACCAGCTATAGAACCAAGAGCTACAGCAGACACTCAGACACTGGAACCACTTGAATAAATAGTGGACTCAGTTGATACTACTGACCCCATAGAGCAAGTTTAAGTGTAGTCAATCAAAGATCCAACCACAAGTTATTCCCTCACAGAACAGGTAGTTACTGAAGCAGCTAGTGTCAGAAAATCTAGAAGAACTACAAGGCCCTATATGGTTGAAAGATTATGTGTGACGACCCAAAGGGTCATAACCTATTTTCTTACCCATTCCATGCTTCCTAGGCCTTGGAAACCTCATTTAGGGTTGCCTCGATTTGCATGCGCAGTCCGGGCGCGTAGCCGGAAAGCTTAAATATGAAATTCTTTGAAAAATGTTAAAATTTGATATTAAAATGAGTAAATTTGACTTCGGTCAAAATTTTGGGTAAACGGACCTGAACCCGTGATTTGACGGTCCCGAAGGGTCCATAGGAAAATATGGGACTTGGGCGTATGCCCGAAATCGAATTCCGAGGCCCCAAGCCCGAGAAATGAATTTTTTAGTAAAATTGTTTTCTTGATATATTTAAGGAAATTGAAAATGAAATCTGATTAGAAAGTGATGGTATCGGGCCCGTATTTTAATTCCGGCTCCCGGTATAGGTCTTATATATGGTTTAATTCCTTTCTGTAAAGTTTGGTTGAAAACGGATTTCCTTTGACGTGTTTCAGACTTAAAATGGAAAATTTAATGTTTTATGAAATTTGATAGAATTCATGGATTTTCAGGCTTAATTCGATGAATATGATGTTATTTTGGCGATTTGATCACACAGATAAGTTCATAGGATATTTTTGAGGTAGTGTGTATATTTGGGTTGGAGCTCCGAGTGCTCAGGTGAGTTGTGTATGAGCACAGATGCATTTTGAACCTTGGAAAACATTTGGTGTCTCTGATCTGCAGGCTTCGCATTTACGAAGCCAACATCGCAAATGCGGCCAAATGGTTCGCAAATGTGAAGGCTGGTCGCAAATGCGACATCTGCCATCGCAAATGCGAAACTCCCCTCTTCCGCCCGAGGTGGCAAATGCGACATAAGGATCGCAAATGCAAAAACTGGGAGTTTCTGAAGGGTTCGCAAATGCGAACCCCCGTTCGCATTTCCCATACCAACCAGAGGCCTGTAATTTGTATTCTTAAACCGATTTTTGAACTACATTTTCATATTTTCTCAAAATCAAACACACTTAGGCGATTTTTCCAAGAACAATACTTCTTCCAAATCATTTGTAAGTTGGTTTTTACTTAATTCTTTCAATCATTAACATCATTTAACATGTTTTCAACTTAATCAAAGATTTCTATGGGTGAATTTGCGTGTCACCTAGTCTCTATAACAAGGTAAGCCTAACAATGCGAAGAAAAAAAATATAACTTGCGGAATAATTAATTAAAACTGAACAACTAAAGAAAGACTGTATATAAGTGCCGCTTGACATATACAACCCAATAATGCGAAAGTCTACAATATCACCCCAAAACCCGGAAACTCACGGGGAACACATGCTAACAGAAATATACTACACTGCTCTAACTCCAGAACGTCTAAACAACTGAAAGGAAGGAAAAGCTTTCCACTAAAGCTGGAATAAGATAGAGACTCTTGGTCTGCGGACGCGGCAGATGTACCTCGAAGTCTCTGCTAGATCTCTCAACCTCGGTGATAGTGCGCCTAGGTGGAGTTACCTTGATCTGCACATGAAAAACATGCACAGAAGGGGCATGAGTACACCACAACAGTACTCAGTAAGTGCCACGCCTAACCTCGGTCGGGTAGTGACGAGGAAGGTCAGGGCCCTACTAAGGTTACACAATATAATAGAAATTTACAGTATGAAAAAAGATAGTAATAATGAGTACATCAATGAAATAAGACAGGTCAAACAAGGAAATTACAAAAATAACACAAGAACAAGAGGGGGGGGGGGGGGGGGGGGGGGGGGGGGAGCTACCGGAATCCCACATCCGTAGTCCCAATGTAAATACACAGCCACAAAAGGAAGATATTCAGAAATAGAGTGCAAGGAAAAATACAAGGCAACAAGCAGTTCTAGCCTAACCTGCTTCACGTAGTATAATCAAAGCAACTTAAGCAAATAGGAAATTCAAGTAAACTAGGCATGCTCTTCTGAACTAAAATAGGCTATAATCGCAAGTAGAATAAAACAGGTAAGAAGAAACTCAGTTGAAGTATCTAAAGTAAAAACCGGATTTTCAACAATTAGCACAAGTACACGCTCGTCACCTCACGTACAAGGCATTAAATTACCAATTATCACATCCTAAGGAGGGAGGTCCCCCACACAAGGTTAGACAAGCGACTTACCTCGAACCGGCTTAAAAATCAACTCGAAACCACACGTTTGCCACGAGTATCCGACTCCAAATGGCCCAAATATATTCAAATCAATTACATACCGTAAATAACATCTCAAGCAACTGATTATACTATTTACTTCAAAGCTAAGGCGCGAAATTAGGTAAAATGACCAAAATGCCCCTCAGGCCAGCAGCTCGGAATCGGATAAATTTTACAGTTTCAGAACCCTCGTACCCTCACGAGTCTCGCCATATAAAAATCTCTCAAATCGGAGGCAATCACCCACTCAAAGACACTTAGGCGATTTTTCCAAGAACAAGACTTCTTCCAAATCATTTGTAAGTTGGCTTTTACTCAATTCTTTCAATTATTAACATCATTTTAACATGTTTTCAGCTTAAAATCAAAGATTTCCATGGGTGAAATTGGGTGTTTGCGGTAGAACTTAGGTTTTTCTAAAATTGGGGATTTGGACCCCAATTTGAGGTCCGATTTCAGAATAACTCGCATATTTGGGTTCGTGGGGTAATGGGTGATCGGGTTTTGGCTCGAACCTTGGGTTTTGACCACGTGGGCCCGGGGGCGTTTTTGGACTTTTTAGGAAAAACTCAGGGAAATTCATTTTTATGCATTCAAATTGATTCATTTAGCGTTTATTGATGTAATTAAGTAACTTGTGACCAGATTCGAGCGGAATTGTGGTGGAATCTAGGGGTAAATCTATAATTGAGGCTTGAGTTGAGTTCAAAGCATCGAGGTAAGTGTTTGGTCTAACCTTATCTTAAGGGATAGGAATTGAGTCTTATTTGCCGCTTGTTAATTGTCTAGTACGATGTATAGGCATGGTGACGAGTATCTATACATTGGTGTCTAGCACGACCGTGAGTCTTTATATTGCGAATATTCTTATTTTTTGGTAACTTCCATGCTTAATTGATGATTTCAATATATTTATTTGGGCCCAAGGAACCATAACTCTTATAAAGTAGTAATTTCATGAACACGGTGTTGCCATAATCGCGCAATTCAGTTACATCGTTTCACAATACTCTTTTTCATTACTTTCCATGTACGGCTTTTAACTATTTTACACATTCCCCCATTTAAGCACATTATCAATCTTTCGTTCATTACACATCAAACACCTTTCACAACCTCATACAGCACGGTAGCATGACAATCAACTAGGAAAATCATAGAATAGAATCTCACGTCTCAACACGTTTGAACAATAAATTCACATACTTCCAAAAAAGGTACACATACCAAATACTCGGACACAACAAAAGGATTCAACAAAGGTTAAAGCTAGCCATACATACCTCGTATCGCGATCTTTCCTTAATTTCTATCTCAAATCACCGGAACTTCTAGCACCCTTGATCTAATTCACAATACGACACATTTAAACGTAGAAATAGGAATCATGAACATGTCTTGAACTCACTTGAGCTTTCTACCAAGCACTAGGTGTTCTTTTTAGATTAAATAACCCCTTTTTAGTGAAAGGTTACCCCAACCTATTTTCCTTTACTAGATTATGGTAGATTGGGTACATACATGCAAGGTTATTAACCCCGTCTCCATGAACTATCTTACCCATGTTTCATTTTAACAAAATCTGGAAATTTAGGGTTAATGGGGTGGAAGCTTACCTCTTAGAGTGAATAATTTGTGTTCTACTTGATAAGTTCCAAGCTTGAGTGATGAAGGAAGACCAATTTGATGTAGTTGAGACTTTATCTCTCTAGGACCCACTCTTTCCTCTCTCTAAATTCTCAGAAAAATGGTTAAAAATGAAGGGGAGGGGTGTTTTAATGAACTGGGGTCGGGTTTTAAAAATTAGGAAAACATGGCCCGACACAAGAATGCGGTCAGGAATGCGATCGCATTCCTTACATGCAGTTCGTAGATCTGACCGCACAATGGCCCTCAAGATGGGCCAAAAATCTAGAATACACTGCCCAGGTATGCGACCAATTGTGCGGTCCGCATACACGTTATGCAATCGCATACTGGACCGCATAGCTGACTTTAAATGGGGCAGTATTTTGCCCAGGTATGCAACCATTATGCGGTCCGTTTGCACGTTGTGCGATCGCATAGTGCGTCGCATAACACCTACTTCCTAGAAAATTATATTCTTTAAGCCTCCGGGTACTTTTTACTCAATTGAGGTCTGTTTCAAGATTCCCACAATAAAACAATTCGGGGACTCATTCGACATTATTTTTAAACAAGAAAATTTTACGGGTCCTTATGTCCTATCCCCCTTAAAAATCATTCGTCCTCGAATTTTACGGGTCATTATACTCTAATTCGGCAGTCGAGTTTAGCAAAGCACGAGTAAAGCCAATCCATTCTCATGATAACACCGAACTCTACCATCCCAAGCTCGATAGGATCGGCCGTGGTATCTCGACCACGCACCGTGACATCACAATTCCTATAGAGTCATGCAGATATAATGGAATCACCAACCGGAGTCGACACAGAGAATGGCTCATGAAGCTGTTCGAGTTCTATCCCAAAACTTGAAGCAATAAATGGGGTAACATAGGACAAGGAGGACCCCAGATCAATAATAGCATAATAATTAAGGGCTTGGACAGTCAGGATACCTGTAACAACATCTGGGGATACCTCCGCACTCTGGCGACCACTCAAAGCATAGGATCGGCTGGGTCCACCTCTACCATGAGCCCCACCTCTAACTGCACCACACCCTACTGGAGCTGGAGGACGTATTGAAGATGCGACGACTGAAGAACCGGACGGTTGAGCAAAACCACTACCCATGCCCTGACTGGGCGCACGTCAATCACGCTAAATATGACCTCTCACCCCAAACCCGTAGCATATGGGGATTTCAAGGTAACAAGACTCGGTATGGAACCTCCCACACTTATGGCACAGAGCCCTCCTCTATTGCTGAAACCTCCTTCCTGGACGACCAGACTGATGGGGTCTCTCACTACCTGATCTTGGCCCCCAGTGACTGCTCTACTGATAACGGGGCAGTGATGGCGGCGCACTGGATGAGGACTAAGCATAAGACTAGGATGGCCCTGATGGCGCTATCCCCTGAACTGGCCTCCCTCTTCCAACTGAACTTCCTGAGTGGCCCGCTGACTGGGCCCTGCTAATACTCTCCCTCTCTGACCTTATCTTCAATTTTCTAGCCTCCGTGGCCTCGGCGAATCCCACTATCTTACCATAATTCATGTCTGAGTACAAGGCAGTTGTAGCAGCTTCATTCACAACTAAAGGACTAAGGCACTGAACAAACCGTCGAACTCTGGCATCCATAGTCGATACCATCTGAGGAGCGTACTTGGACAACCTCACGAACTCTATGTGGTACTACCACACACTCATATTACCCTGCTTGAGAACCTCAAACTTCGTAGCATGGGCTGCCATAGTCTCGGCAGGAAAAAAGTGATCCATAAAAGCATCAACGAACTCATCCCATCTCACCGGAGGACTTCCCTCCCCACAGGAATCCTCCCACATCTCGAACCAGGAATATGCTGCTCCCCTCTGCCTGTAAGATGCTAACTCAACCCCCTCTTTATCTGTAGCCTTCATAACCTGAAGCGTCTTGTACATTTCATCTAGAAAGTCCTGTGGATCAGTATTGGATCAATACCTGATAACTCTGGAGGGGCCAACCGCAAAAATTGGTTGACTCTGAAACCGGCAGAATCTCCCTGTTCGCTAGAGGATGCAGGGGCAGCATGAGATCTTTGGGCTGAGCGGCCACTAACTGGGTCAACATATGAATAGCTCCCTTGAGGTCCCCATCAGAAGTACCAGGACCTGGAGCTGGAACCGAGGAAGGAACAGGAATATTGGCGAGAGAGGTTGTAGCACCCTCCGCCACAGCAGGAATAGGAACACTCTGATTTGGAACAGATAGGCCAGATGGATTCAAGTTCGGGGATTTTCTCTCACCCGCACCATCGGGTACAGAATTTACAGCCACACTTGGGGCTGCATTGGCCTCTAGGCTGAGTCAAGCTCTCTTCCTTGGTGCCATCACTGAAAAATTTGGAACAGAGCACGAGTTAGGCAAGAAAATCCTCACTTTCCACTTCACCGCACGATATAGAGTAACAATAAAAAGGGTGTTTCCTAAATGTCCATGTAGCCCCTAAATTATAGATGTGGTCGACAACACACCGATAAGAAGGGCTCTACTAGACACAACTCTGAGACATCCTAGGACACTTTTAAAACCTTAGGCTCTGATACCAAGTTTGTCACACCCCAAAATCGAGGGACCCGACCGACACTCGACCGGATGATCCCAGTCCAGCGAACCATATTTTCCTTTCCCACACAACACATTTTCCCGTGTTTATAACATACATTATTTATGTGAAACAGTGAGATAAGCTTAAAAGTGCGTGATTACCACAATAAGTCAAATATTCCCTCATGTTACATTATTGTACTAGATTTCCCCAATTCATATATATTAGATACAACACTTCCCGATACGGACAACGATTACGAACATATACAATAAGTGCCCAAAATATATATATACACCCACATAGTGTCTACGGAGCCTCTAAGAGTACTAGGAGTTTATACAATAGTTGCCGGCAACAAGGCCTCGACTATACCTTACAATACATAATATACAAAAATGAGATGGCATGAACTACACATGGCCCCGAGAGGAAGTGGGGCTCACCAGTGATGCTGAAAAAGGATGAGGAGAAGGCACCACTAATGGCGAGCTGAGAAACCTGCTATAGACCCACCTATATCCATATAAAAGATGTAGTGCCCCTAGAAAAAGGGACGTTAGTACCGTGGAATAGTACTAGTATGTATAAAAAAACTTTATCCCAAGTACAATCAAATAATACACAATTAAGGGACAACAATAGAACCAATTAATCAATGCACGTGGAAAGAAGCAAAGAAAATCAAACAAGTTTCACAATCTCACCTTTTTCCCTTTCAACATCATCATATTCAAGAGCTCATAGATTTTCATTTCAGTAGTGATAACGATCACATTCCATCCTTATTACCTCGGCCACCCTTATTACCTCGGCCACCCTTATAACCACAACCCAACAACCTTATTACTTCGTGTTGCGGCGTGCACTCGACCCTGCCTGACAATTTAAATTCACAACAACAATCACAAACAATTTCATCAAGAATCATCTTTTCAACGAATACAACTTTAGATCAACAACTTATTTATTTGGGCCCAAGGCACCATAACTCTTATCAAGTAGTAATTTCATGAACACGGTGTTGCCATAATCGCCCCATTCAGTTACATTGTTTCACTATACTATTTTTCATTACTTTCCACGTACGACTTTTAACTATTTTACAATTCCCACATTTGAGCACATTATGAATATTTCGTTCATTACACATCAAACACCTTTCACAACCTCATACAACACGGTAGTTTGACAATCAACTAGGAAAATCAGATAATAGAATCATAGGTTCAACACGTTTGAACAATCAATTCACATATTTCCAAACAAGGTACACATACCAAATACTCGGACCCAACAAAAGGATTCTACAAAGGTTAAAGTTAGCTATACATACCTCGTATCAGGATCTTTCCTTAATTTCTATCTCAAATGACCGGACCTTTTAGCACCCTTGATCTAATTCACAATACGACACATTTAAACATAAAATTAGGAATCATGAACATGTCTTGAACTCACTGGAGCTTTCTACCAAGAACTAGGTGTTCTTTTTAGATTAAATAACCCCTTTTTAGTGAAAGGTTACCCCAACCTATTTTCCTTTACTAGATTATGGTAGATTGGGTACATGCATGCAAGGTTCTTAACCCCGTCTCCAGGAACTATCTTACCCATGTTTCATTTTAACAAAATCTGGAAATTTAGGGTTAATGGGGTGGAAGTTACTCTTAGAGTGAAGAATTTTGTGTTCTACTTGATTAGTTCCAAGCTTGAGTGATGAAGGAAGACCAATTTGATGTAGTTGAGACTTTCTCTCTCTAGAACCCACTCTTTCCTCTCTCTAATTTCTCAGAAAAATGGTTAAAAATGAAGGGGAGGGGTGTTTTAATGAACTGGGGTGGGGTTTTAAAAATTCGGAAAACAGGGCCCGACACAAGAATGCGATCAGGAATGAGATCGCATTCCTGACATGCGGTTCGCAGATCTGACCGCACAATGGCCCTCAAGATGGGCCAAAAATCCAGAACATACTGCCCAGGTATGCGACCAATTGTGCTGTCCGCATACACGTTATGCGATCACATACTGGACCGCATAGCTGACTTTAAATGGGGCAGTATTCTTCCCAGATATGCAACCATTATGCGGTACGCATACACGTTGTGCGATCGCATAGTGCGTCGCATAACACCTACTTATTGGAAAATTATATTCTTTAAGCCTCGTGGTACTTTTTACTTAATTCAGGCCTGTTTCAAAGATTCCCACAATAAGACAACCCGGGGACTCGTTCGACATTATTTTTAAATAAGAAAATTGTACGGG
Source organism: Nicotiana paniculata (assembly GCA_005239505.1). Taxonomy (NCBI): domain Eukaryota; kingdom Viridiplantae; phylum Streptophyta; class Magnoliopsida; order Solanales; family Solanaceae; genus Nicotiana; species Nicotiana paniculata. The sequence continues at coordinate 3,930 of MDKI01005196.1, read as the reverse complement.
TCCTTAAGGTCGTGATGACGCCGAACATCCATGTGAGGCAAGCCAACTCATTCATTAACTGAAAGAACTTTCTGGTTTTAAAACATTTATGAAAACATTTCTTTTTCCTAAATTACATATTAACCAAATAAGAGTTTGTTAATTAAAAACAATGGTTCAAAGATTACACTTAAGCAATTATATCCCAATACATAACCCAGAACCCAGTGTCACAAGTACATGAGCAATTTCTAGGAATTTTACAAATAATACAAGCATGTCCGAAATACAACTGGACAAGGAAATTTAAAATGAAACAGACACAGTATGAAGGTGATTCTGTCATCTGCGGATTGCCTCCGGAAGATGAAGCTCGCCTAAGTCTCCGAATACTCTACATTACTATTAAAGTACCTGTGAAATAAAATGCACATCAAGTGTAGCATGAGTACAAAAACAACGTGTACTCAGTAAGTCGCCTGCCTAACCTTAGAGAGGTAGTGACGAGAGGTTCAATCTGACGCTTACTAGGGTCCAATAGTAATAATGACAACATATAATGAAAGCGGTAGGCATGTGAAGGCAGATAAGCAACAATGTGAATACAAGGCACTGAAATCCGAGCTATTTCTGAAAATAAGTGAATAACAATTTCCGTCCCCTCAAGCTAAGGTTAGACCAAACACTTACCTCAATGCTTTGAACTCAACTCAAGCCTCAATTATACCTTTAACCCTCGTTTCCACCACAATTCCGCTCGAATCTAGTCACAAGTTACTTAATTACATCAATAAATGCTAAATGAATCAATTTGAATGCATAAAAATGATTTCCCAAAGTTTTGCCTAAAAAGACAAAAAACGCCCCCGGGTCCACATGGTCAAAACCCGAGGTTCGAACGAAAACCCGATCACCCATTCCCCCACAAACCCAAATATGCAAATTAGTCTGAAATCGGACCTCAAATTGAGGTCCAAATCCCCAATTTTAGAAAAACCTAAGTTCTACCCAAAACACCCAATTTCACCCATGGAAATTTTTGATTTTAAGTTGAAAACATGTTAAATGATATTAATGATTGAAAGAATTGAGTAAAAATCAAATTACAAATGATTTGGAAGAAGTCTTGTTCTTGGAAAAATCGCCTAAATGTGTTTGAGTTTGAGAAAATATGAAAATGGAGTTCAAAAATCGGTTTAAGTATACAAATTGCAGGCCTCTGGTTGGTATGGGAAATGCGAATGGGGGTTCGCATTTGCGAACCCTTCTGAAACTCCCAGTTTTCGCATTTGCGACCTCAGGCGGAAGAGGGGAGTTTCGCATTTGCGATGGCAGACGTTGCATTTACGACCAGCCTTCGCATTTGCGAACCATTTGGCTGAATTTTGTGATCAGTCTTGCCCAGAACCATGTTCGCATTTGCGATGAATATCTCGCATTTCCGATGCTGGCTTCGCAAATGCAAAGCCTGCAGATCAGAGACACCAGATTTTTTCTAAGGTTCAAAATGCATCCGTGGTCCATCCACAACTCACCCGAGCCCTCGGGTCTCCAAACCAAATATACACAGTACCTCAAAAACATCCTACAAACTTATCCGTGTGATCAAATCGCCAAAATAACATCATATTCATCGAATTAAGCCTCAAAATAAATGAATTCTATCAAACATAAAACATCAAATTTTCCATTTTAAGTCCGAAACATGTCAAACGAAATCCGTTTTCAACCAAACTTTACAGAAAGTGCTTAAACCATATATAAGACATGTACCAGGCGCCGGAACCAAAATACGGGCCCGATACCATCACTTTCTAATCAGATTTCATTTTCAATTTCCTTAAATATTTTCAAAAAACAATTTTACTCAAAAATTCATTCCTCGGGCTTGGGACCTCGGAATTCGATTCCGGGCATACGCCCAAGTCCCATATTTTCCTACGCACGTTCCGGGACCGTCAAATCACAGGCCCGGGCCCGTTTGCCCAAAATGTTGACCGAAGTCAAATTTATTCATTTTAATATCAAAACTTAGCATTTTTCATAAAATTTAATATTTAAGCTTAACGGCGATGCACCCAGACTATGCACGCATATCGAGGCAACCCTAAATGAGGTTTCAAAGGCCTTAGAAGCACCAAAAGGGTAAGAAAATAGTGATGACCCTTTGGGTCGTCACATTTTCCACCTCTAAAACAACCATTCGTCGTCGAAGGGATAGAAGAAGGAAGTACCTGAGTATGGGAATAGATGAGGATAACGGCTCCGTATATCAGACTCGGACTCCTAGCTCGATGCCTCAGGAGGCTGACCTCTCCACTGAACACGAAAAGAAGAGAAACCCTTGGATCTCAATTGACGAACCTGCCGGTCTAGAATAGCTACCGGCTCCTCCTCATAAGATAAGTCCTTGTCCAACTGGACATTGCTGAAATCTAACACGTGGGCTGGATCGCCGTGATACCTCTGAAGCATAGACACATGAAGAACTGGATGTACGGCTCATAAGCTAGGTGGCAATGCAAGTCTATAAGCCACTTCTCCCACTCGATCAAGAATCTCAAACAGACCAATTAACCTAGGGCTAAGCTTTCCCTTCTTTCCAAATCTCATCACGCCCTTCATAGGCGACACTCGGAGCAATACTCGCTCACCAACCATGAAAGCCACATCTCAAACCTTGCGATCTGCATAACTCTTTTGCCTGGTCTGAGCTGTACGAAGCCTAAACTGAATGATCATGACCTTGTCCAAGGCCTCCTGAGCCAAATCTGTACCCAACAACCGAGCCTCTCCCGGCTCAAACCATCCAACTGAAGATCCACCCCGCCTACCATATAAAGCCTCGTAAGGATCCATCTGGATACTCAAATGGTAGCTGTTGTTGTAGGCAAACTCTGCTAAAGGCAAGAATTGATCTCATGATCCTCCAAAGTCAATAACAAAAGCTCGGAGCATATCCTCCAATAACTAAATAGTCCGCTCGGGCTATCCATCCGTTTGAGGATGAAATGTTGTGCTCAACTCCACCAGCTCTCCAGAAACACAAGGTAAACTGCGCGCCCCGATCCAAAATGATAGATACTGGCACACTATGAAGGCGAACAATCTCCCGGATATAGATCTCAGCTAACCTCTCGGATGAATAGGAGACTGCCACAGGAATGAAATGCGCTGACTTGGTCAGCTAAGGTTAGACCAAACACTTACCTCGATGCTTTAAACTCAACTCAATCCTCAATTATAGCTTTACCCCTCGATTCCACCCTAATTCCGCTCGAATCTAGTCACAAGTTACTTTACATCAATAAACGCTAAATGAATCAATTTGAATGCATAAAAATGAATTTCCCAAAGTTTTGCCTAAAAAGTCCAAAAACACCCCCAGGCCCACGTGGTCAAAACCCGAGGTTCGAACCAAAAACCGATCACCCATTCCCCCACGAACCCAAATATGCGATCTATTCTGAAATCGGACCTCAAATTAGGTCCAAATCCCCAATTTTAGAATAACCTAAGTTCTACCCAATTTCACCCTTGGTAATCTTTGATTTTAAGTGGAAAACATGTTAAATGATGTTAATGATTGAAAGAATTGAGTAGAAACCAACTTAAAAATGATTTGGAAGAAGTCTTGTTCTTGCAAAAATCGCCTAAGTGTGTTTGAGTTTGAGAAAATATGAAAATGGAGTTCAAAAATCGGTTTAAGTATACAAATTGCAGGCCTATGGTTAGTATGGGAAATGGGAACGAGGTTTCGCATTTGCGAACCCTTCAGAAACTCCAATTTTTTGCATTTGCGATTGATCACGCTCCACTATGTCTTATATAAAGACTAAACTGGCGCTGCAAATATAATCTGGGATATTAAGCCCAAATTTGATCCCACAGAGAATTGAACGTATCAATTGAGTCTACAAAATACTAAACTGTTACTTAATCATTTTTCTC
>MDKI01137979.1:0-16871 GCA_005239505.1 Nicotiana paniculata | reverse complement strand
AATCGATAACAAATAATCGATTCGATTTATCGATAAACCGATTCGAATGCACACCCCTAGTTACACGTCGCAACAGGTGAAATAAGGGTGGACTGTTATGAGAAAATAAAGGTGAAATATGATATTGATATTATATGGTGGGATCGGGTTGTGCGGCGCAACATATTTTATTTATTGGTATGATATTGATATTGTATAGTGGGATCGAGTTGCACGCTGCAACAGGTGAAATAAGGGTGAATTGATATGGTGGAATAAAGGTGAATTGTGATGTTGATATTATACGGTGGTATCGGGTTGCGCGCTGCAACGTGCTTTGTGTTTTGTATTCCCTGCTTTGTTGCATTGGTTTCGGTTCTTTCATACGAGATTCTGAGAATTTGTATTCTCGGTTCTTTACTTTTTTCTGAGGATGAGTTATTGTCGTTGACTTAGCGCCTTACGTCATTTTCTGAGTTCTTTTTCCTAATACTATTATTCTGATGAATTGATTCTCTATGTGAATTTACTACGTTGAGTCATTGCCTCATGTCCTACTGAGTTGTTAGTAATACAGTGACTTTAGATAAATAAAAGAATTGATATCATGTTGCCTTGTGTGACTTTCAAGTTAAAACCCGCCGTTTATTTTTATACTTACCATTTCTACTAGATGTGGTATTTTACTTCAATTGATTTCTCAACATAATCTCCTTGACTTGTCTGAGGTTTTTATTTTACTTAAAAAGGTATTGTCATTATATTGTAATTCAGTAAATTCCATATTAAATTCAGTAGTTTATCAGGTATTATACTTATTTGAAAGAGGTTATTTTCCTTAACCAAATGATTTACAAAATAAGCTCATTTTTCTCATTGAATTCCTACTTGGTTCAGAAGCTGCAGTTTTATTTTTCGACATGTATACATAAAGTCTTTCGAACATCCTAATTAGCATTTGTCACGTATATTATGTACTGAGTAACATGTGAAAATTGTCGTGTAAGGTGAGATGGAAATATGTGGGCACAAGGTGCCATGTGTGTTAATGGTTTGAGAGATGAGATCTGTGGTATGAAATTACAAGAATTGGGATTACTGGAGTCGTGCATTAGAAACAATTTGATTGGTTGAGTTGACATCGTTTTTCCTACTTGAGCACATTTACCCATGTCTGTACCCCAACTATGTTGTTGTCTATTTACTTGGCATTTCTCGTTGCCAGTCGTGTTTCCCTTATCGTTATTACTCTTTGTAATCTGATTTCGGTTGCTATTGACATTTCTTTAATATTCCTTTCTTGTTAGCTTTATGTCATATCCTGCACAGGTTTAGATGTTTAGTAAGTGTCTTGACTTGGCCTCATCACTACTCTACCGAGATTAGGCTTGATACTTACTGGGTATTTTTGTGGTGTACTCATGCTACGTTTCTGCACATTTTTGTGCAGAGTCAGGTACTCCGGATCGAGTAGGTTTTGAGACTCATGCTTGGTGTGGCTGGAGACTTCAAGGTACACATGTCGGGCGTTCGCAGGCTCCTAAGTCACCCTTTAATGTATTTATTTTCATTGTTTCTTTCATTCTGGAACAGTGATGTGTTCATTATGTAAAACTTCTCCTAGAAAGGCTTATGAATTCTACTACCGATTTTGGATAATTGTAAATTTTATAGAGGATTTCTTTTCTAAAGTTGTCACATGTTATTTATTAATATATTCGATAAATGCTAGGCTTACCTAGTCCCTAAGACTAGGTGCCATCACGATACCTAACGGAGGAGAAATTGGGTTGTGACAAGTTGGTATCAGAGCTCTAGGTTCATAGGTGCTACGAGTCATAAACAAGTTTAATAGATTCTTGTGGATCGGTACGGAGACGTCTGTACTTATCTTCGAGAGGCTACAGAAACTATCAAGAAATTCCACCTCTTTCATTCCTTATCGTGCAACATTGATTCAGCTCAAAGCATATATCTTATGTTCCTTTGTATCAACTCGTGTATCATATTGCGCACTCGATATCAGCTATGCGCCAATAGTTTGTGATGCTACAGATGGGATACGAGGGGCCCATGGATGCTCAAACATTGTCTCAACGTGTCGTCCATACTGAGGATGCGGAGGTATTGAGATACTATTCAGTTGTTCATGCGAAGGTGCAGCGGGTTCTGGCATCTGGTTGATAAGTACGAGCTTCGGAAGGTTTAATTGGTTGACTAGTCATCGCGATCATGGTAGGGTCACGAGGTGGATGTTGAATTGAGAATAGTTGGCGGTATTGGAGACTATGTGGGTTGTATGGGATTCTACTCAGTGAAAGGTACATTTTATCATTCAAGGCACTGAAGGAAGCGAGTTTGACTGTCACGAGAATGGGCGTGCGCTTAGTAGATGACTAGGAGTACTTTGTTATTGGTGTTGTACGAGCTGTGAAGGTTAGTGTTATGGATCATCAGATGTTGTTTTCTATGACTTTGCGCCAAGAGGGGGAGTCCATTAGCGGCATTCAGATTGCAGAGTCAAGTGTTACATCAGTTTTAGCCTGAGATGCGTATATATGATATTGTAAGGTTCCCCGAAATTTGCATACGATTAAGGTCTGAGATCCTGCATGGGATGATGTTGGGGGCTTGCGGTGTTTCTGCGTCATTTATGGATCTACATTTCAGTATCAAAGGAAGTCGGAGAGACAACTTCATATTCATAGGATATTTATTCAGCGTGGGCATATTGGTTGCGGCATTATGGGGTGCTTCAGAGGAAATACGGTGGTTTACGAGCTTCTAGGCTACGTGGTTCGTGCTAGGATATTCTGCATTGGGCATTGGTTGGGATCATTGTGTATCAACAGGGATAAGTGTTACCCAGAGGAAAGACAAGGAGTATTCGAAGAAATAGGTCAGCTATGTGGTGTTGGGTCAGCAATGGAAGTAATTGGTCATTTTCGAATAGGAATTCTCTACTGGCATCTGTGGCAGTACTTTTGGGTTGGACAGTTTGGGTGACTCGGTTGAGTTGGGGAGATGCGATCCTGATATCTTGTTTGCATGCGTGCGGGCCTTAGAGAGTTCTCGGTAGTTTCGACCACAGCTTGAGTCGGTTGTCTGCTATGGGCATAAGGAATATGTCGTACATTATGGTTGTCTCCTGGATGGATATCAGCAGCTGATAGAATGTTGGCATTATTGGACATCATATGTGAAGAGCGTGCATTTCAGGAAGGTACATTGTGTTATGGGTTGCAGATGCTTGGCTAGTGGTATGGTGATTACGGGGTTTTGAGGCTTCTAAGGTTCAGGTTTAGTTACGTGGATGGAAAACTGGCTGGGGTGCTTCAGTAAGATGATGGGGGTGTCAGTGATGTATCAGCCATTCTGGTAGTGTACTTGAGATCGGGTATGCAAACTATGGTATTCCTGAGGTTTTGGAGCTGGATGTCCTCATATGCGGACCATTTCTTGTTTGTGGATTGTGAAGAAATGTTGAGAATGGGATAACTAATGGCATAAATTGTCGGCAGGTTGCTATGGACTTGTGGAGGGATATTTACCTATTTGGGAATGATCGGGATTTGGTTTGGGGGATATTTGAAAGCCTAACGAGAATGTGTACTTTATATCGGATCAGGTTTGGGTACTCTTCTGAAGTTGATATCATGGTTATGTTACCTGGTAGTATGGATATTATTTGTTCCATTGGCCTGTGTTATGTGCTACTCTCTTATGATGTGGTGGGCTGTGAGGTTGTATGAATATTCTCCACGCATGTGTAATTCCGTTCAGGCCTTATGGCGATGTGAGCAAGATGGGCCTCGTGATGTTAATTTGCTCATTGCACCTTAGTTGTGCTTGTTTTCCTCCATGTTGTTCTATTTCTATTCATTTCCCATAGTTATACTTGTGCACTCTATTGTGTTGGATGTCAACATTCATGTGATCAGTGAACCTGAGCATTTTGGCTCGATGAGTATCCCTACGTGGATTGATATATTTGGGGTCGGGCTGCACACCGCAGCAGATGTTATGTGAGATACCGTTCCTTTGTGTTTACATTGTGTTCTATTTTCCCTTTGTGGGATAAGTTGATGAAACTGCACTTTGTTATTATATCTGTTACACTGTTAGATAACTCGTACCTTGTTTTCCTTCTATTTTGCTTCATGCCTAGGTTAATGCTGTTTGGTATACGGACCGTGTTATGTGAGAATCTGTGTGGTTCCGTGATTAGTTATTAGCTGGGCTGCTGGTATCGGCTGAGAAGAGGTTCTTAGATTTGAGATTTTCACTATCATTTTGGGGTGAGGAGTTGTTGGAAGGATGATGATATTTCTGCTCAGATTTGGGCAATGGCTCTTGAGGGACGGGAGAGCTTCTTGGATTGTTGACTTCATGGGTGGTTGTGAGTTTATGCATTTTTCTTGTGTCTTGGTCAGTGTCGTGGAGGTCGAGAACAAAGTTTTATTCAATGTGAAGCATATTGCCGGCATCCAGACTGTTATTGGGCAGCTATAATGGTCAGAAGATATTATTGAGGTGTAACGACCCGACCGATCGTTTTGAGCATTTGCATTTCGCTCGATAGTTTGGGGGCTCCAGTAGCTCCATATGATTCATTAGGATGTGTGTGCAATATTTGAGGTCATTCGGACGTGGTTTTATAGGTTTCGGCGTCGTTGGCGAATTTTGGAAGTTTAGAAGTTCTTAGGCTTGAATTCGAGGTTGATTTGGTGTTTTGATGTTGTTTTGGGTGTTCCGGAGGTTCGACTAAGTTGGGGTAGTGATATATGACTTGTTGAAATTTTTGGTTGAGGTCCCAAGGACCTCGAGTGAGTTTCGAATATGTTTGGATGGATTGGTATTGCACTCGTTTTTCTTATGTTTCGACGTCGTTTCTTCAAGCATAAATGATATCATATTGAACAAATGAGCTCTGATTTCTTTTTTGATTGAAGAATTAGATCCGTACCGTAATTACAAACCCGTAGCAAAAAGAATCGTCGAATTTGGACATCATATGAGGAATTTATGGTCATTTTACTAAAAATAGGGTTGCAAGATTTTTCAGATTAATTACGAAATTGCCACTAACTGCGTATTTAAAAATCTGCACTATTATCATATATTAAAACCTACATATCTCCTTCATTATAAAGTCAAATTGAGTGATTCAAAAGCCTAACTTGACTAGAATTTCACAAGGAATCCATTGATGGCATAAAAAATGAGTGTCAAGATCGTTTGGCATGAGAAACGAGATAGAATAACTGGCAGAAAAATATATAAAATAAGGATTTGTTCATTTACTCATATTATGAGTTGGGGAGCTCGGATTTGGACGATTTTGGAGGCGATTTTCACCATAGGGATTGGGGTAAGTGTTCTCTACTTGATTTTGGTTATATTTCGTGAATCCATCTTCATTTTTGGGATTTGATTGATGATTTCAAAGTGAAATTGAGGGAGTTAGGGCTTGAGTTTTGGAGAGTTTTAGGTAGGGATTTGAGGGACCAAACAGAGTGAGATTTTAATAAATTTTATATGATTAGACTCGGGAGAGGACGAGGATTATTATTCTTCCATTTTTGACTGGTTTCGAGACGTGGGCCCGGGGGCCGGGTTTTGGCCGATTTTAGATTTTTGGCATATTCTGTAGTTTTTATTGTGGAATTCGATTCTTTAGCCTATGTTGATAGTTGTATTATGATTTTGGTTATATTTGGATCTTTTAGTGACCGAGTCGAGAGATGAGGGCATCCTGGAGTAGGATTTTTACGAGGTTAAGGTAAGTAACAATTTTAACTCTGGCTTTGAGGGTATAAACCCGGAGATTCGATATCATGTGATTGTGTGGAAGTGACACCCATGATAGGTGACGGCCGTGTGGGTGTTCATCGTGACAGATTGAGACTTGGTCCATCCCATGAGGCTATGAGGCCTAATAGATATTATCTGTGGTTATGTGTTTACTTGTTGTTGAACTTGTTTGCCTTCATGTTAGAGATCATTGTTTAGGCTTTATTCATGCTCACATTATTAGTACTCAGTCATAGAAATTACTATACATGTTTACCTCAGTCTCTATTATTTTGCTGATATGTTGTGATACTTGATGTGGGTTGTGTCCCCTTATTTGTGGTGCATTGTGAGTCTGGAGAGGTACATGACTGAATGAGGCCGAGGGACTGGTTGTGAGGATATTAATACCATAGCGTGTGATCTATCCGTGTAGCATGTGAGCTATCCGTGCGGGTCCAGGTATTGATACCATAGCGCGTGATCTGTCTGCACAACACATGAGCTGTCCGTGCGGATCCATGTATTGATATTATGGCACGTGAGTTGTCTGTGCTTAAAGCATATTATGGTACGTGAGCTGTCTGTGCCTAGATCTTGGGCTTTGGGAGTTCCTCCGGAGTTGAATGTATTGAGTGTTGAGTATTGAGTGTTGAGTGCTGAGTGCGAGTGATGAGTGATGGAGTGACACTACTGTGAGATAGTATTTATTTGTGTGATTGCTGCATTTATCTGTTTAAGTTTCTTTGTGGAAATTACTGAGTTATGGAACTTACCTGTTTATTTCTATTTATTTTTAAATTGTGAAAATAAATAATTGGATTGTTTTGTTTATCTCGTCACTACTACTCAGTTCCTTAGTTATTTCTGTTACTACTGAGTCTGTTGTACTCATACTACACCCTGCATTATATGTGCAGATCCAGGTGAGTTGGAAGGCGGCGATCGTTGAGTTCATGCCGGCTATCTGTGGAGACTGCAAGGTAGCTGCTAGCGTCCGCAGGACCTTGTTACTCTTTTTATCATTTATTTCTTGTTTTGGACAGTTTATATATCTTAGTTGATAGTTTTAGACGCTCATGACTAGTGACACCCTGATGTTTGGGGACATTTTTGCACTTTATATTAATGTTATTTAGAGTTGATTTAGTTTATGAGAACTTTAAATGTTGATATTGTTTTATTAAATTTTTAAAATCAATCAATAGTAATATTTCGAGAAGTAGGCTTGCCTAGTAACACGATAGGCGCCATCACGACCGAGTTGGTTTTTCGGGTCGTGACATGAGGGCATTTAAGTTCTGTAGAACAACAAGTGATTGTACTCTGGGTTGAAATTGTGGCTCGACTCAGCTTGTTCAGGTTTGTACAACATGATGATGCGAGGTTCAGATCTTATGATGAGTTTCAAATATTGAGGGTTGGGTTCTGTCTTAAGTTATGGAATAAGGATGAAGTGATGTCTTCAATTAAGTTGCGTGGTCTGGCCTACATAGGTTTGGATGATGGGGAATCACCCCGGGTGTATGTATGGTGAGCTCATGCAGTGATCTGATAACTTTGGATCAAATTTTGGCACGTTCGAGGACGAACGTATGTTTAAGTGGGGGAGGATGTAACGACCCAACTGGTCGTTTTGAGCAATTGCATCCGGCTCGGCAGTTTGAGGTCACAAGTAGCTTCACACAGTGTATTATGACTTGCGTGCATCGTCGGTTCGAGTTTTTTAGAGGTTCAGAAAGGATTTTTAGGAGTGACTCTCATTTGAGAAGCTCGAAGTTGAAGGAATTGACCCAAGGTTTGACTTTTGAGTATTTGATCTCGAATCAGAATTTCGATGGTTCTGGTAGGCCCAGACTGTGATTTTGGACTTGGGCGAATGCCTGGAATTTCATTTGGATCTTTCTAAAAGGTTTCAACAGCATTTGGCGGAAGTTGGCAATTTAAAGGTTTAGAATTTTCCTAAATTTGACCATGTTTTGACTTTAAGGCTATCAGTTCTGGATTGTGGTTTCAGAACTTGGAATATTTCGTCATTTGTAACTTGCCTGCAAAATTTGGTATCACTTGGAGTTGATTTGATATGGTTCGGACTCTCGGTTGCGATTCTAAAAATACTTGAAGTTCAATGTGATTTTCATGTGTTTTGGCGTCCGATTCGTGATTTTAGAGGTAATTTTGATGTTTCGATCGCGCGAGCGAGTTCGTGTTATGTTTTTGGACTGGTGAGGGTGTTTGGTTTAGAGCCCCGAGGGCTCAGATGAGTTTTGTATGCGTTTCAAAGTGTTGGAACAAGGTTCAGCTGTGTTGGTGTTTCTGTTCTCGCATTTGCGAGGATTTCATCGCATTTGCGAGATCATTCTCACATTTGCGAAGATGGGCTGGGGCAGGGGAGTTCGCATTTATGAACCACTTCATCGCATTTGCGATTAGTCAGCTTCGCATTTGCGACACAAATTATCACTTTTGCGGGGAAAAAAATCAACTCGCATTTGTGATTCTTATGTCGCCTTTGCGACTCTGACAAAGCTGGTCAGCCTTCGCATTTGCGATCCTGATGTCGCAAATGCGACATCTGAGGCTGGTATTAAGATTCCCATTTCAAGACTTACCTTTATTTTATCATATTTTGAACCCTAAGTCCGAGAGTGGGCGATTCTAAGAGAGGAATTTTATCTACAATCATTGGGTAAGTACCTATAATAAATTTTCTATCATATTTTGTGATTATATCTTAGGTTTAACATCAAATTCATGAGAATCTAAAGGAAAATTTGGGGAAAATTGTAAAATCTTTCAAAATGTAAAATGATGATTTGAAGAACGAATTGGTATCGGAACTTGATAATTTTGGTATGGTTGAACTCGCATCGGAATGGATGTTCGGATTTTGTAAATTTTATCGGGTTCCGAGGTGCGAACCCGGGGGGTTGACTTTTTTGACTTTTTGCAAATTGTATAAAGATCATAGCTTTGTTGATTGAAGTTGTTTTCTCTTGCATTGTTTAATGTATTTAAGTCGTCTTTGGTTAGACCGAGCGGAGGTGAATTTGTAAAGGAAAAGATAATTTGAGTATTGATTTGACTGCGAGGTAAAAGTCTTGCCTAATTTTGTGTATTTGGAGGGGAGGGGGGGGGGGAACTACCCCTTAGGAACTAAATAGATTGTGCTATATTGTTATGTGAAAGCCGTGTACGCAAGGTGACGAGTGGTTACCCGATTTATATGTGGTATTTGACCGGTTTAGATTGTCTAGTGTCTTTCCATGACTTTAATTGAATTATCATATCATGTGGTATCTCGCTGTTAGTCTATTCTTACATGTCTTATTTGACGATGTCAGCACCTATTGTACTCCTTGCTCGTTACTTGGCCTTGTATGTCGTAGTTGAAGTTATTGTCTTCCTTATTGGATTGTTACCGCTTAATTTTTGACTTGTTCTATGTTTTGCACTTATGTGCTACCTGTCTTAATTGTTATGATTGAATACTTAGTTACCACGTACTTTATATGGCATGTCATTTTTGTATAGTTGTTGTGTTCCTCCGGGTTTTATGTGGTTTTCTTGTCGTTGTATACTGATACCCTTGATTGTAGAAATTCTTGTAAATAAAGTCGTTGAATTGTTGTTGTTTATTTAAATTATTGTAAAGGGGGATCGGGTTGCACGATGAAACATGTGAAATAAGGGAGGATGTTTATATTGTAATATTGTTATTATATGGTGAGATCGGGTTGCACGCCGCAACAAGTGAAATAAAGGTGGACTGTTGTAAGGAAATAAGGGTGAAATATGATATTGATATTATATGGTGGGATCAGGTTGCGCGCGCCGCAACATATTTTGTTTATTGGTATGATATTGATATTATACGGTGGGATCGGATTGCACACTGCAATAGGTGAAATAAGGGTGAATTGATATGGTGTAATAAAGGTGAATTGTGATGTTGATATTATACGGTAGGATCAAGTTGCGCCGCAACATACTTTGTGTTTTGTATTCCCTGCTTTGTTGCATTGGTTTCGGTTCTTTCATACGAGATTCTGAGAATTTGTATTCCCGATTTTTTACTGTTTTCCGAGGATGAGTTGTTGTCGTTGACTTAGGACCTTGCCGTCATTTCGTGAGTTCTTTTTCCTAATACTATTATTCTTGTGAATTGATTCTCTAGGTGAATTTACTACGTTGAGTCATTGCCTCCTATCCTGCTGAGTTGTTAGTAATACAGTGACTTTAGATAAACAAAAGAATTGATATCATGTTGCCTTGTATGACTTTTACCGTTTATTTCGATACTTACCATTTCTACTAGCTGTGATATTTTACTTCAATGGATTTCTCAACTTAATCTCCTTGGTTTGTCTGAGGTTTTTATTTTACTTAAAAGGGAATTGTCATTATATTGTAATTCAACAAATTCTATATTAAATTCAGTAGTTTATCCGGTGTTATACTTATTTGAAAGAGGTTGTTTTTATTAACCAACTGATTTCCAAAATAAGGTCATTTTTCTCATTGAATTCCTACTTGGTTCAGAAGCTGCAGTTTTACTTTTTGACATGTATACATAAAGTCTTTCGAACATCCTAATTAACATTTGTCACGGATATTATGTACTGAGTAACATGTGGAAATTGCCGTGTAAGGTGAGATGGAAAGATGTGGGCACAAGGTGTTGTGTGTGTTAAAGGTTTGAGAGATGAGATATGTGGTATGGAATTACGAGAATTGGGATTATTGGATTCGTGTATTAGAAACGATTTGATTGGTTTAGTTGACATTGTTTTCTCTACTTGAGCACATGTCACGACCCCAAAACTAACCCGGCCATGATGGCGCCTATCGTGGAACTAAGCAAGCCTACACTCTATCAATTCGATGTCTATCATAACAACATTTAAATATTACCCGTTTTCATCAGAGGAAAACCGAAATAAAGGATAAAATCAACCCAAAATACTGCAATAAAAGAGAAATCTCAAAATCTGGTGTCACTAAGTCATGAGCCATACTACAACTGTGCCAAAACACATCAAGACAACACTTGTCTGAGAAATAAATAACAAAATACACAAAGGAAGATGTGGAATAAGAAAGGCGGGTCTGCGATCGCCAAGCAGCTGCCTCGCTCTCTCCGAAGATGAACCGCAACAAAAGATCAACTGGCACTATCGTGACCTGAGATACCTGAATCTGTACACAAGGTGCAGGGGGTAACGTGAGTACACCAACTCAGTAAGTAACAAGCCCAACTGTGGGCTGAGAGGTAGTGACGGACTAAACCTCCACATTTATGACAAAATCAATGTATAGAAATTTAGGCATGCTTTCAGTTAACTAGACAGCTCAAGGTGATAAGATAAGTACCGTTATGAACAGTTTAACATATATATAACTCAATGTATTCTACATGCCAATGCATCAACAGTATGAAATGCAAAATGTGCTCCCACTCTCAAATACTCGTCCACTCAGTACTGTATATGGCTCGCATGGCCCAGGGAAGATCCATCCCAGAATATATACATATCAGACAGAAGTCACTCAGTACCGAGGACGGCTGATCCATCCCTATGGAGAAGATCCATCTCCAGATAATAATACACCTCACAACCACTCCGTATTGTATATGGCTCAACGGCCCAGGGAAGATCCATCCCAAAATACGTACATCGCTGACATCAGTCGCTCAGTATCGAGGAACCAGGACAATCCAGCCTCATGGAGAAGATCCATTTCTAAATATAAATACTTCGGACAAGATCCATGTCCTGGGAACATCCATCCCTCAAATATCACTTCAGACAAGATCCATGTCCAGGGAAGATTCATCCCTCAAATTTCACTACGGAGAAGATCCATGTCCAGGGAAGATCCATCCCTCAAATATCACTGCGCTCACTGAGGTGTCTTACAGACTCCGGAGGGGCTCCTACAGCCCAAGCGCTATCATAAGCCAGATCCAGGCATAAATCAATATAACATGCTGCTGCGTGCAGCCCGATCCCATATTTGTCACTCAATATCAGTCTCTCGGCCTCACTCAGTCATTGTTGATACCCAATTTTTACCAAAGTATTTTTTTATTTGTATATATGTCTTCAAAATCATGCATTAGCATCAATTGGTATTTTTCATAATTTTTCGTATTCTTATTAATTTGTCCAGTATTTTATTTCTAATAAATAATCATAAAATTGCATCACAAATGATTTCAAAAAATATCTTTTGGTTTAATTTAGTATTTATGGTCTTATTAAGTCCAATTATTTTATAAATGACCAGATTGGCACTTTTGGTTACAATTGCAATAACTTTGCAATTGTAGCCCATGCATACATTATTGCTTTATTTTATCAGAAATCGGTCCATTATATTTTTAAAATACTAAATAATTATTTAAAAACATTTCTATGCATGAAAATCATTTTATAATTAGTTAATTATTTTACAAACTATCTTTATTCAATTGTTTTGGGTATTTAATAAACATCCCTTTTATTTTCAATTTTAGCCTAAATTAACCATCCCAATACCCTTATAAACTATCCCAATACCCTTATAAACCAGCCCAAAAGACCCCAGGCCCAATCCTACCTTCCCAACCCAATACCCCGTCTAATCCTGATCATTGATCATTTTTTATCAACGGTCCAGGTTCCCCCTTCCTTAATTAAACCTAATGACCCCCCCCCCCCCCCCCCCCCCCCTCAAAACCTTCTCATTTTCCATCCTCTCACCCACCGTCACCCTCTCTCTTCTCTCTCAACTGTCTCTACCTAAACCCTAGTTCTGAAGCTCCATCACCGGCATATCTCTCCATCCTGTGATGTTTCTATGCCTTCTCAGGCCTATCTTGGCCTCCTACTCACTATGGCTCTTTGGTTTTTTAGATCCTTGATAGGATCTCAAGGAACCTAGGCGGTTCTGGTTTGCACCCTTGCTTTTTTGCATGTCTCAGGCCATTTGCTCGACTATGAGTAAGAGATCTTTCTTATTTTGTTACAAATCTAAGGTTTCTAGGCCTATGTTCTCATCTATGTTATGTTTTCTAAAAACCCTAGCCTATTATCTTCGATCCTCTTAGGTCTGTATAGATCTGAGATGAATCGAGCAACTCTTACATGTTTCCCTTGAAAGTTTTCTGGTTTCAACCGTTTTTCCGTTTTTCCTAAACTAGGGTTTACTATAAGTCATCTTCTCAAAGGTCTTTTTGATTTTAAGTGTTTAATCGATTATCCCTTAGTCTTCTTGACTGATTTTGCAAAAGATACTCAAACCGTAGTCGATTTTATGTGAAACTCTGATTTTCTAATTTTTTGCTTCGACTTGGAGTCTTTTAGTGTTATCAGTCGTATTGATTCACTCTATATTATTTACTTACACGATTCTCCTTTGTCAAATCCAGTACTCTGTGATTTTTTTCCCTAACTAATCTCTATTAGGGTTTGAATCAGTTTTCTGGCTAATTCCTATGTGTTTACAAAATTTTACTTAGTTTATTTTCTATTTATGGGGGTTGATATATTCTTTCCATAAATCATTGTCACTTTGAAATTTGGCTGATTGATGCGCTCTGATTTGTATGCCTAAGTCTTGCATGTTTCCTTGTTTACGACTTTAATTGGTCATTCTTACCTTATTTAATCACCTTTAATATTTATTGATTCCTTACGTGATTATTTCCTTAATTAGCCTCCTAATTATTTACTCTTTACTTAAGTCTGATTTGAACCTCTTTCCTAAAATAGTTTTTGTCCTTACCGTTGGTTAATTACCCCTTAATTAAGGGAAGATTATGTTGATTTTGCGTGTAATTGATTTTGTGATTTCCTTAATTGTTGAATGATGATTTCCTTTACCTTATGTTGCTCTTCTCTTAACTACTATATATACTCTCCTCTATTTTCACTTCTGGACACGAACAAAAAGTTCATAACACGCACTTGCACTCAAACTCTCTTTTCGTCTCTGTTACTTGTGATAATCACTGATCTAGTCGGCTATAAGCCAAGGCTAGATATTGAAATGCACTTGATTTTACATTCTATGCTTTTTTTTTTGACTGGTATGTTTCTGATTAAATTTTGAAACCCAAACTCTATGTGTTTCATTACTGCACTAGTTCATTGCCCATGAATTCAATTTGTTTTCCTGTTTACTTCATTCCTTAGCATGTCTAAGTTCTGTCCTGTTCAATGTATGATTAGCATGTCTACACTTCACATAGTTATCTGATACCTAACCAGCCTATTTGTTAATATATGTTTAATCCCTTAACTATGTAATCATGTTGGTTATTTGATGTATATGATTGACCCTGCCTGTATACGTAATCCTATCTAAGACATGTCCTGCTTTCTACATTCAGCTGTGCTCTATGTCCTAATTGCTTATTGTCCTTGACTAACCTGCTAAGCCTCTAAGACCCCTAAATGTCCAATGCAGTTGCTGCCTATATGTTTCCTCTATACCCCGTTCATGTACCCCAATATGACTCCTATATGCTCCCAAACCCCTCTCATCCCTGTGTGATATTAGTTTGTTGAATGTCTATGTATCTATGACTGATTGACTATGTGTCAAACTTGCTCTCTTCAGAACTGATTTCAAAATGTGTTCTTACTATTCTCTTAAATGGTTTTCACTCTTAGCCTCCTCTTAAAATTGGTTTCTATCCCAGAAAATCTTTCAAAGTTATATTGTTTTTCACTAAGTCTTTCAAAACTATGTCAAGCACTCCCACTTTAATCTTAGGTCAATAGGTTCTGCCCCTCCAGTATGTGTACTGCCTAGGAATCCCATGACATTCCTCCGAACTCTGGCACACTGGGGCTGGCCGTTCCACACTGCACATAATCAGCCCCTATTTTGAGAATAGTCTTGGTGTGAGCACTTCCCGGGATCCTTGAGGTCCTTAGGAACTCTAACACACCTGGACACAAAATTGGCTATGAAATTTTTGGCATTTGAGACTACTAAAGGCCTGGTATTCCCAGGTTTGCCTTGGGCCTGTTTCAGGCTCCCTATAGCTTAATTTATATTTTATTTATGTAGTTTATTCAATCATTGGTCTGTAATAATTATTTGTAAACAGATATTGGGGTAACTAGTGAAAATGGAGGGTAGCTATATAATCCTGTGGGTAAAGCTGGGTAGAAATCATGTTTCTAGGCTTTACATTATGCAAATTTGCATTAGAAAACATATTCTGGGATGGTTGTGTCTATTTGCATTCAAACCATGCCAAACATTTGCTCTGGACATCCTGTTTTAGGGTATTCTCGTTTATCGCTTTAGCATATCGCATGTCATATATCACTATTCCAATTTCTGGTTCTACATCAATACTGTCACTTAGAAATCATGCTACTAAATAATCCTGCCTAATAAAAACAGTCATCTTTGTGTGCGTAAGATATCCTGTTCTTAGGACTCTGTTTGCATCTGTTTTGAATTCATGTCTATTTCGACTAAATAAATAAATGTCCATGAAAAGGTTTAAAACAGCCTCATGCATAGGTATTATGTCTCTACATACAAATGGGGTATAATCTGTATCACCTAGGTCAGCATGCTCACAGGTTGAATAATCTCAAGCTGTTAAACAGTTGTTGTAACTAGGATTGCATATAGTCCCACGCCTAGGCAAGCCTTAGGGAATTAATCTCCTTGTAAAAAATGAGAAATTGTGTTCTGATTGTTTATAAACTGCTTCAGTCTAACAGATTTTGGAAATCAGTAGGCAAACTTATTAGGACCCTGTCATTTAGTTCTTAAACAGTGCTGGATGTTCTGTGTAATAATGCTCACCTAGATATCCTGTCTTGGGATTTCTCTAAAGAAATTTATCTGAACTTTGTGTTTGAGACGTGCTGCTTATTTGCTATATACATGTGGAGGTAAACATGAGCCTTCTAATTTCTTTCCCTTTATTTAACAAGACCTACATGTTATTTGTTTGTCGCCAAGATTTTTTCCCTTTTAAAACACCTTGGGGTTGTCTAGAACTGCCCAGATTTAGAGGTCCTAAACTCCTCCGGGACCAAAAGGAAGGGACGGGTAACAACACGCTTAGAGTTCGTTAATCATCTCGCTTACATAATAGCTAAGGGGGGGGGGATAATGGGTAGAAAAATATATAATGACATGTGCGCTAATGCGCTAATGCAACGTATAACCCCTCATTTAGGAGTGATTACCGGGCATTGCATGGATATGATCCTATAGGATAAATAACTTAGGACCCCTTTCACCCATTTACATATGTGTGCTTACACTGCTTATCTGTTTAAGAATCTCTTTTTACATATGTGTGCTTAGACTGCTTATTTGCATTTGATTAATTCACAAAGTAAGTTTGGTCGGGACCCACAGTTGTGGACTTCGAGGGGTGCCTAACACCTTCCCCTTGAAGTAACTTCAAGCCTTTACCCAATCTCTGGTTACACAATTAGTGTTATAAATGATCCGTAATAGGTGCCCTAACGCACCTTAATTCGTTAGGTGACGACTCTTCAAATCCCTTACATACCTTTTCCCAAAAGAAAATGAGTTGTCCCAATAATGTCAAAAACCCTGACCATTCCGAAAGGAGAGGAATAAAGGGGGGCGCGACAGTCATCACTCTCCAGTCTCGCTCATATGGGCTCACAATGCATGAACTAGCCCGAATCGATGATATAATGTGCAAAACAACAATACCGAGACTGAGACATGATATGATATGAAATGACAGGACTGAGTATATAATATCAATGAAACACATGAGATGACAATAATAAACGACCACTCGGTTCTCAAGAACATTGACGTGAAGCCTTAACATAATATCTAGCATGATTTCTAGCATGTTTGCATTAAGACGACCGCTCGGGTCCCAACAATATCGGTGTGAAGCCTTAAAATAGTATTTAGCATGATTTCTAGCAAGTTTTCATCAATCACATTGACAGAAGCACAAATATCAACAAGAGAGAACCAATAAATGGTGACATGGAATGAACCAGGTCACAATTCTCATGGTGCACTGATGCGAGACTAAATTGCATAGTTTAACATGTGATAAACCTTACATTTTATGCGCATTAATG
>ML311461.1:30000-61483 GCA_005239505.1 Nicotiana paniculata | reverse complement strand
GTATGAAATGCATGAAAAGTACGTAATAATATCAATATTCCTTCCGGATAAACTTTTCCAACTACGTATTATCCTGAGACCCATGAACAGAAAATAATAATAATTCTCATGGGGAATCAAGAATATAGACACCCCTACTGTTTCTATGAATAGAGTAATTTATAGAAACTGTGTATTTGCTCGTTTCTTCAGTATAATTTGGACCATGCCAAAAGAAAGAAGGGATAGCCTTAACATACCTGGAGTAGGAAAAACTCTGTATAATATTCTTGTAGAAGATTGCACCGTACTCATTTAGAACCACAAATTTGTACGTTTCCAGTGTGTAAATAATTCTCGTTGGAATTGTTGAAACTTGTAGGAATTCTAGTGTTCTGTTGTAGTATTCCTTTGTAGGAATTTGTAGGAATCCTTATAAGAACTCACGTTAGTATTTGGAAAACTCACATCTGGTTCTTGGTATTGAAATAGCTAGAAGGAGATGTCTTTTGTAAAGAATTTGTAGGAATTTTTATAAGAACTCACGTAAGTACTTGGAAAACTCACATCTGATTCTTTGTGTTGAAAAATCTAGAAGTAGATGTCTTTTGTATATTACATGCTAAGTTTCCACCTATTTAAAATGGAATATGAGTCATACTTCCATCAAATCTTGGCTGTCATGTTTGGAGATATAAGACTTATCCAAATATTTAGATTAGTTACCCACTAATCATTTCATTAACTTGTTAATCTCCCATTAACCAATTACCCACATAATTATAAATTATCTCAAATTACTTAAAATACTATCCACTTTTAACATACCTCATTTACCTTAATATCATGGCTATGTGGTACCTTGTATGGTACTAGTCCATAAATATCGGATGTTTTAGCTCGGGCTGAATTTTATTCTAAAATGCCAAACCTCGACGACACTCATTTTTTATCAATTTGCTTACCCTCTCACATTCACAAATTTACTTATCCCTATTTTGAAATAGCGTGATACTTATAAATCCAAAATAAATCTCATTCCCGAACTTACGTCAATTTACTTGTGGCATACTTCCATGTACGAAAACATGGGGTGTAACATCATTCCCCCCTTTGGAACATTCGTCCTCGAATGTTGACTAATACTCTTATCATTTTCTTAACTGATATCTTCTGAATATTTTAGAACTTTCCTTGCCATCTAGGCGACTGTTCTGTGAATAAGTTCAAAGTCTAGGGCATCCCTCCTTAGGCCTCCTTCTCACACCACAACTTGTAGTCGGAATCCTTCCAATATCGTAACTGTTGCTACCTTTCATCATGCAGCCTGTCTAGTTTAATCTTGTAAGTGTGTCCAATCTCTAGGCTTCACATGTAGAGCTTGATAAGATGTCCCTTTGGGCATTTATGAGTATACTGAAGTTCCTCGCTCGATACTTGGTTGAATTCACGGATATTGTTATATCTCATCGCATAGGTCCGTTTAACCATCCATATGAATTTACTGCCATAACTCTTACATTAATTTATCGTTGCTGAGGTCTGCTACCAAATCCCATCTTACTCTCGTTTTTCATTCCATATGTATAAATTTAAGTCCTTTAGTGCTTCCTCGTTACTGTTCATCTTTAGAATGACGGTCCAATCTCATCTCATACTTTGTGACTTTTGTCCATCTATTGTTGATTCACCTTAATATTGATCTACAATACATCACTGATAACTTGAAACTTCTTACATAATACTTTGTCGCTAGGGCTTATGTTACCTCAAGGAATATCCGAAGTGATTCCCATAATCGTATTTCATAGTGTCTCAATGTGATTCACCTTATGTGGGTACTTTACCCCTGTCCAATTCATAAGATTCGTTTCTTTTCTTCGTTGAATCATTACTCAATCGAAGGCCCAAACGTCATGTTTTATCTATCACAATTACTCCCTTATTCTATTACCAGGGTGGCACTCTAAATGCTATTAGTCTTAGACTCCTTTGAGTTCATTCAGGCTATAGTGAACTTAGTATAACATAGAGAAATTGTCTGCTCTTCTGGTATTCATGGGCTTAATTCTAAAGACTTATCCATTCTCGTCACTTTTTCACTTGCCTTTCCTCATCCTTACTTATGTTTTCTTAAAACTTTGTCAATCTACCATTAGCTTGCGACCTATACATATCCATTTATAAACTTCCCTTCAACTTGCTTGCACCATAGATTTTCTTAGTTATTCTGGAACTTCAAGCAAGACATCACATCATCTCCAACTTTTCTCGGTTATTGGATCCATGTGCTTATAGCCTTTTATCCAAAATATGGACTATTCACGATCTTCTGCCTTTGAGTATCTCGTACGTTGTTCACCTTTACCTTACTTACCTTAAAATCTCGCATCGTATCTTCTATCTCTTTCGTGACCTCCCTTCCACCTAGGTGTAATTCACGTCTATAACTTGAAGCTCTTATTAATATATTCACACCTCTGGTATATACACAATCCGGTGGGAGCTTCGTACTGACTTCTTATGAGACTGGTACCACTTCTAGTTGGCTTCCTTGTAGAGCCATTATAGATTATGGTTGTTGTGTTATTTCTCTTGGACATCTGATATTAAGAGTGATTCTGTCATGTTCTCCAGCACAACTTCTATAATTTTTCTAGGTCCAATAATCTGATTTACTTAGGTGGTGTAATTCTTTAGTTTCCTCTTCCTTCTAATCAACCCTTACGTAGGCTTAAGCTATCTTCCGGTCTGTGGCTCATAGTATCAGTTATTACCTTAGACTTTCATGGGCGTTATGGAATATTTATGATACAATCTACTAACGATTCAATCCTTTGTCTATGCCCTGGGCTCAATTCTTTCTTTTAACTTATACCGGAGTCTTCTATGGCCGTATGATTGTCAACAAATATGCTGCCTAGGTAATGCTCCAAAATCTTGAGTGTATCCATAATGCACTAACTATGGATTATTAATCAAATAATTATTTCGTTCCATCTTAGCTTTCTTTCAACGTAAGTTATTACTTTTCCTGGTCTTCCCTTGTATTCATACTTAGCTTATCTTAGTGCCCACACTTGCGAGCGTTTTCATACAACTTATCTAATCTCGAATATTAGTTTTAATTCTTATTTCCCATTCATTAGCCACGATAGGTGCCACTTTCCCTTGGAATGCTTGCAATGTTGTTGCAATATTGTTGTTATACGACCATTTCCTGTTTAGGTTGTTGTTCTTAGGTTGAAGCCTTATTTCCTATCTCCTCGTCTAGTCTTTCGTTGTAGTACTTAGGGAGAACCCTTGACTCTCGTAAAGTTGTGAGATTATTACAGACCTTTTTGATGTCCTTACTTGCCTATAATCATCCATAGTTTCTTACTTCCATGCCCTTGTGCTTGTATGGTTGCTTCTGAACTGATACTTTGACTTCCTTCCCAGTGGCACTTTCTTTTATCCCCGCAACATTCATACGTATCTTTAACTACCCCGACTCTTATTTGAATACATCTTAAGTATTATAATGATATTCTTCGAGGCTGAACTCTCCACGTTGGGTTCTACTATGTTCATCTCACACGATCTGATGATTCATCTGTAACCTCTTGTTTAGCCATAACTGGGATCTTCTTGACCAATTACTACCCCTTGGCCCATTCTCATATCAATATTCCTCATAATCTTTCTCGTGTTACTTCCTTTGTCTTAACTTACATCTTGCACTGGCTCCTTATTTATTAATAACAGCTCAGGCAGGAACCTTTACTTCCTCTCCTTGACGTCGTACTTGCACAATATTCTTGAATCGTAGCGTATTTGTAAGATTTGGATAAGTGCCATCGCATTCCTCTTTCATTTATCACATTCTTCCTTTACCATTCCATAGTCACTAGAACCACTTCATTCTGGCCTAATGCCACATTACCCCATATTCCCCCCTTTAGGGATGTACTAAAAACTGAAGCCACGAGGATCTACCTATATATATTTTACCTCTTCATCTTTGGCGTCGTTTCTTAACATCAATGATCCGTACTCACGTTGCGGAAATTCTTCTATACCAGAGATGACAAATTCCCTTACTCGCGAGGGTGACACTTAGCGCAACTGGCACATACAATCTCTTAAGCTTAACTTTGCTCACATTGCTTTCTCTAGGGAAGCATCTCCCCGAATGACTATTCTCTATATTCATCGTGAATCTTCTTCTATGGTCCCTTCTATTACCGCAGGAACGAAATCTGAAATTCTCATGAGGTCGAGTACTTCCCAATCATTCAGTCCCTAACTCATATTTAGTTTATCTTATTTGCCAGTCCATACTGATTTTTACTTTGGGGATTAGCTCTCCCCTCTGGTAGTCGTGTTGGAGTTACGAACTTATTTCTCGAAATGAGGACACAACCTTATGGCCTATACTCTTTCGTTGTCTTAAGGTCCATCACCTTTCGTCTCTTACTTCATTTGACTATAGGTTCTGTAACACTCTACCCATGTATCACACTTTATTCATAATGCTTCCTTATATCTCTTTTCATTACTTTGCTAATATTTCTGCATATCCCTTTTCTTGTGAAAACTTTCAATACGACATTCTTTCGCTTTTAGCTTCCCTTTGCTCCATCCTATGGATCTTTGGATTGCTCAACATCCTCGCTCTACTAAGGATGAGAGCCACACTTAAGGCAATATTTATCCCATCCAGGCTTTCAATGCCTATCTTCTGAATGCTAGTATTCACATCTAATCGTAATATTCTAGGGTGCACCATCTGGGTGTCTCACAAGAAAATCTATTAGCACATTTGTAATACCCTTCGAAAATGCCAACAAAAGCAAACAATCCATTCACTATTTTGGGCCACTCTAACCCCATCCGGATCGTGATATCCCATCCTCTTCTTAATCTACACCTGTTAGCCCCCATAGGGCATAACTGAAATGGGTGTGACCAATTGTACACCCCTGTTACTATTGAATATAACTCAAAAACATCATGTTCCTCTGCCTTAATTATAACCGTTGTTAACCTTCATTAACTGGGTACCTCGTACCCTTTTCACCTTGCTCCTTTTACTTGTTGAAACTTGTATTTATCTTCTTAATATCTCATTGTCTTTCACCATAGAGGTGGATAGGCATTCTTGCCTTAAGGCTCCTTATTAAGAGACTTGCACCTTTCAGTACGCACATGATCTGCTGAAGACCTCATACTTACTTATCATAAGCATGATACAAATTCGAGTTCCTCTAACTCAACACTTCCATAGCTATATCTCTTATCGATCATCTTTCTGAACGTAGGCATCGTCTTATTACAAATAAAAATAGAATTTTGGAATTTGAATTCTTATATGTGAGCTCTACCACACGATCTAGAGTAAGAAGAAAGAGTGACAATCCTAAATGCCTTGTAGCCTCCTGGTTATAAGTGTGGTGTACGACACACCCATAAACAAGACTCTACTATACACGACTTGTAGACTCCCTAGGACAGAACTGCTCTGATACCACTTTTGTCACGACCCAAACCGATGGGCCGCGACGGGCACCCGATACCTTACTCGACCGAGTACCAACGTAACGTATATTTCTTATTACATTATCATATACACATGATATACGAGCCTAATAGGCCAACATAATCATTTGCAAACTCAAAACATAGGCCGACAAGGCCGTACAATCTTTCACATATACGACATATGTCTACAAGCCTCTAAGAGTACATAAATGTCATAAAGGTCGGGATAGAGTCACGTCATACCAAACAATACCCATCTAAATCATACTAACCAAACAAGTGACGCCGAAGCAAATGGAGCGCACCAACATCTTCCACTAAGCTGATAGCCTACTTGGAGGGCTCTCGACCTGTCTATCGGGACCTGCGGGCATGAAACGCAACGTCCCCAGGAAAAAGGGACGTCAGTATGAATAATGTAGTGAGTATCACATAAATAAATACATAAAGACATGGAAGAGATATAGAGTAATTGACTCAACCTATATGTCTGGATAACTCTGTAAATAATAAATCACTTTTAGCATCATGCATATGCGTATGAATGTCATGTCGTGCATAGGTATATGTTTCATAACATCATCAGCCTCTGAGGGCATCCCATCATATCATATCAGCCACTGTGGGCAAAATCATCATCATATACCAACTGATCAGGTGGTGGTGCGTATATAACGTCATAACCTTTCCCATATCCCATATACATATATATACATACATATATACGCGTATATAATGTCGTTTGAATATACATACATATATACGCGTATATAATGCCGTTTGAATCATATTTCAGCCACTGTGGGCAACATCATCATCATATACCAGCTGATCAGGTGGTGGTGCATATATAACACCGTAACATTTTCCCATATCCCTTATACATATATACGCCATCTGGTCATGGGTCAATGCACATGTATGAAATGCATGAAAAGTACGTAATAATCTCAATATTCCTTCCGGATAAACTTTTCCAACTGCGTATTATCCCGAGACTATGAATAGAAAATAATAATAATTCTCATGGGGAATCAAGAATATAGACACCCCTACTATTTTTATGAATAGAGTAATTTATAGAAACTGTATATTTGCTCGTTTCTTCAGTATAATTTGGACCATGCCAAAAGAAAGAAGGGATAGCTTAACATACCTGGAGTAGGGAAAAATCTGTATAATATTCTTGTAGAAGATTGCACCATATCCATTTAGAACCACAAAATTTTACGTTGCTAGTGTGTAAATAATTCTCGTTGGAATTGTTGAAACTTGTAGGAATTCTAGTGTTCTGTTGTAGTATTCCTTTGTAGGAATTTGTAAAGAATTTGTGGGAATCCTTATAAGAACTCACATTAGTATTTGGAAAACTCACATCTGGTTCTTGGTATTGAAAAAGCTAGAAGGAGATGTCTTTTGTAAAGAATTTGTAGGAATCCTTATAAGAACTCACGTAAGTACTTGGAAAACTCACATCTGATTCTTTGTATTGAAAAATCTAGAAGTAGATGTCTTTTGTATATTACACGTTAAGTTGCCACCTATTTAAAATGGAATATGAGTCATACTTCCATAAAATCTTGGCTACCACGTTTGGAGATATAAGACTTATCCAAATATTTGGATTCATTACCCACTAATTATTTTAGTAACTTGTTAATCTCCCATTAACCAATTACCCACATAATTATGAATTATCTCAAATTACTTAAAATACTACCCATTTTTAACATACCTTATTTACCTTAATATCATGGTTATGTGGTACCTTGTATGGTACTAGTCCATAAATACCGACTATTTTAGCTCGGGCCGTATTTTATTCTAAAATGCCAAACCTCGATGACACTCATTTTTTGTCGATTTGCTTACCCTCTCACATTCACAAGTTTACTTATCCCTTTTTTGAAATAGCGTGATACTTATAAATGCAAAATAAATCTCATTCCCGAACTTACGCCAATTTACTTGTGGCGTACTTCCACGTACGAAAACATGGGGTGTAACATTAAAGTAATCGGAAGATATCCATATTTTGTCACTCCGCAAGGGGTTGCTTGTTATG
Source organism: Nicotiana paniculata (assembly GCA_005239505.1). Taxonomy (NCBI): domain Eukaryota; kingdom Viridiplantae; phylum Streptophyta; class Magnoliopsida; order Solanales; family Solanaceae; genus Nicotiana; species Nicotiana paniculata. The sequence goes on along the minus strand of ML311461.1, from coordinate 53,916 downwards.
CTGAGTTTAACATTGAGGACGATGAAACTCTGAGAGATTTTTTTAGGACTCCGGATGAGTACCGGGAATTTCTTGTGATAAAAATATTGGAAATGTACGTCAAGGTTGAAGACGTTCGCAATAATAAGGTTGCTCAAATTAAAGATATCCCTCAATCATCAGGTGGTTATTTTGGAGAAGTTTTAGCCGAACAGGTTCCAGGTGAAAGATTTTGGCCTGAGCTAAACTTATCTCCACGGGTGAATGAAGAGCGAGGAAATAATTTCTCACATAGTTTACATAATCCACATGCCGAGTGGTAAACTTCAATTTTCCTTTGTGTTAAGATGTTTCTTTTTATGTATTGAATTTTTTTAACGCTCATATATTCCACAGGGGTAATCGACTAGATATGAATTTTACAAGTTATGAACCAACGCCCAATTGGAATATGACTAGTTTTGGTGTGTTGGATCATGGTAGTCCTTCCGAGAGTCATCATCAACAAGATAATGTCCATCATAGGATATCAACACATTATGATTTGTAAGTGAAGTGATAAATCTATATGTAAAGTTTGGATCAATTTGAGTAACTCATTATTTTATTGGTTGCGTAGTAAAAACGAGCAACTTGAAGGTCTTGCCCTTACTCAATTGCCCGAAGACGACATGTTTAGTCGAGGTCTGGCAGATGCGCAGAGTCAGGAAGAGAATAGTGATTATGACAACATTGTTGATGAGTTTGGAGATGACACACTCTTCCCTAATGAAGGTGATGATGAGGAGGAAGATAATGCTAAACCTGATTTGACGAGGGAGCATGCTCCACCTCCCGTAAGAGTGTACGAGTCCCACATGTCGTTTTATTCAAGGGGAATTCCCTACCTTGATCATTTGCCAAGTATGCCGGATGTGGATGCCCTCACAAGGGATCTTGATGAAATTCGGACAGCAATGTGGGATGAATCTAGAGCAACGGTGCAGTCAAAGGGCATACTTTTTCCTGATAAAGCGCGCCTAAGTAGGGCGGTGCATATGTACAACATAAAAGAGTGTCGTGATATCGTGGTTCATGAGTCATCTCCGGATGTATACAAGGTTATTAATCGTAGATGTTTACGGGCTGTAATTTGATTCTGCGTGTGAGGAAGAAGAAAATAAATATGTGGATTGTGGGTAACTACATTGGCACCCACAATTGTGAAATGGACACATTCAGTGGGAACCATTTTAACTTGAATGTTGACTTGATTTCTCTTGTCTTGATTCCACACATTGAAACATCCATAAGGTACAAGATCAAAGAGTGTATAATATCTGTCCACCAGGAATATGGGTGTACCATAACCAAAAGAAAGGCATTTCTCGGGCGCAAACGTGTGTTTGAAATTGTTTGTAGTAATCGAGATAAGTCATTTGCATCTCCGCCCAGGTATATGGCCGTATTGCAACACTTTAACCCCAGGATTGTTGTTGAATGGAAGCTTGAGCGGAGTCTGGTAATACCAGAACATATATTCAAATATGTGTTTTGGACATTTAAACCTGTAATTGATGGTTTTGTGCATTGCCAGCCGGTAATATTTATAGATGACACTCATGTTTGTGTAAAGTATGATATTAAGTTGTTGATCGCCGTTGCAGTAGATGCTAATGGAGGTATATTTCCACTAGATTTTGCTATTTGTTCCAATGAAAGCCAAGAGACGTGGACACTATTTTTGAACCACTTGAAGGAGCACGTTGTCAGACAGCGATCAGGTATTTGTCTAATATCTGATAGGCATGGTGGTATTTTAAGTTCTGTACAGAATTTGCGTGCATGGCAGGAACCGCATGCCTACCACCGTTACTGTGAGGCACCTGAAGGCCAATTTCCATAAGACATATCCAAACAAATATTTGCATGATTTAATGTGGATGGCTGCAATAGATTACCAAGAGTGTAAATTTAGGAATCGAATGGAATTGATCAGGAAGTAAGACCAAGGAGCCTATCGTTGGTTGATGCGACATGAGTTTGACAAGTGGACTTTGCATGCGGATAGTGGCAGAAGATGGGAAATTCTGACTAAAAATTTGTCAGAGTCTTTCAATGGGTTATTGATGTATGCCCACAGATTGCTTGTCATTGCCATGGTGTGGATTTCATTCAAGCAGATGGTGGAGAGGTTTGTTAAAAAGGCTAAAAGGTGCATTGTCATTGATGGAAAGGGACGTTGAATTTATGCCAATAGCAATGAAACAAGATTTGAGAAATGTAGGAAGCGAGCACATTGGCATTTATTTTTGCAATATTGCAATTAGCGAAATATTTTTGAAGTTTGCACCGCGATCCATCACAACAGGGGAATAATACACACACACTCCTTTGGAAAATGGTCCATCTATCACATGTGGTGCTCACGTGCCATGAAGTGCTTTCAACATACAGGTTTCGTGGCAACGAGGTATGTTGATAAAGAATATAGTGTTGTTGCATACTTAAACACCTATAGTGGACAGTTGCAATCAATGGGTGCTGAGCATTATTGGACGCCGGAACCAATTAAAATGGTGTGTAATAATGAGTATTTGCGTCAATGACAAGTGCAAAAAAGAATGCGTGTACGGAACCAAATGGACGTTGTGATACCGTTTATGCCCGTAAATGTGGCATATGATCATAAATAGGACACGAACATCATAAATGTCCTTCAGATGGTTTGGGTAGTGGTGGTAATACAGCTCCTGGTGGAAGTTCATCAAATATGCCCAATTATCAATGATACACGTATTATGTTGTTTCTATAATTTGTTGTAGTAAGTGTATGTACATATTCATCTTGCAGAATGTATAAAAAATTATGTTTCCATTGATGTTAAGTCTTATTGATATTTAGAATTAATACTTCATAAAACAGTTTAACATATACCCCAAGAAAAAAAATAATTGTCATTCACCATTATCGTCGTTGTCTGGCACTATTTCATTATCATTGTCTTCATCTTCTTTGTCAACATCGTGTACGCATCCTTCAGGACCGAGGTCATCGTAATCTAGACCCCAATTTACACACATTTCTCGTATTTCATCGCTATCATCAATAAGACCACTTACTTGATTTCTACAACATTATGGGACTCCAACGTCCAACGTCTGTGGTAGAAACTTAGATCGTCCATCCCACTCGATAACTGTTGGGGAAACAGGATAATCATCATTTTTATGCAATTTTTCATATTCTAATAAATCCTAGTATTGATCCTCCGTTCCTCCCAGGAAGTTAAGATCATCCCTTGCATGATGAACATCTAGTGCCTTTTCCATCTCTAGAATCTCCTTCATCAAATACTGAACACTTCTGGTTCATCTTCATGTTTGTTTGTTAGGAAGGTTGTAGACAGTGTTTTTGTGGCACAACAAGCCCATGTCAGCGACATAGTACTTCATAATCACATCGTTTTGAATAAAGGGGAACCCACTGTAGTTTTTCGCCCCAAATTCGCATACCTTCATGCATTGTAGAATGCGCGTCGCCCTCAATAATGTGCCCTGCAACTTTGAGATCAATGTGTCTATTAATAGGCTTATTTTCCAAGGGACGTTGAACACCATACCACTTGTGAAAAAGTTGTCTTGTACCCTAAAGAATTAGTATCACTCGCAGCATAGCGCGACACCAATATGCGTTATGTGTATTGTCTTGTCGACCTAAAAAAGCTGTCGTTCTGGAAAAGCTATCGTGTACCATAAAGAATCATTATCACGCGTAGCATAGTGTAGTACCAATATGTGTTATGTGTATTGTCTTGTCGAGCTGAAAAATCTGCCGTTCTGGAAAAGTTGTCTTCTACCCTAAAGAATCATTATTATGCGAAGTATAGCGCGACACCATTATGTGTTATGTGTTTTATCTTGGCTATAAAAGCCTAGTGCATTTTAGTTATTATTTGCGCTTAACCAAAACAAATAGAAAAACTTTCCATAATTTTTTTCATTTTTCTTGTATTAAGAAATGTCTGGACGCAATGACGTACCAAGGTGTTATTGTGGCAAACGTGCGATTTTGAAGCCAAGTTGGTCAAATAGTAATGTGGGTCGCAGACGCTGGATATGTCAACAACTTGTAAGTTCTTGTTTTGGAAAAAATGTTTGTTAATATTTTTTATATAAAATGTTAACTAATAGTAATTTCTTATAATCCCCATTGGCAGGACGAAAATCAATGTAGATTTGAAGAATGGTATGATGAACCCAATAACCAGGAATACTACAAATCATGTTTGCAGTATGTTTGGAATATGACCGGTGAATAAGAACTCCAGATCCTTAAACTACAACAACAACTTGCGGTAGTGCAGGAGAAACTAAAAGAGGCAGAAGAAGAAATAGGTTGGAAGAGAAATTTAAGTGGTTGAAGCAGAGAACAATGGGCGATAATGACTAAACATTCACATGGATGTGTTGAGTGTAGTATTTTATCTTTATGTTTTTCGTATCATGTATTTTCATTAGTTGTACCGAATTTAATTTATGTTAAGTTGTTATGTTTATTTTTGTGTTATAGTATTAAACTAATAAATAACCTAAGAAATAAAAACACATGCTCATACAATATAACCCATAATTAATGTTGTTATTACATACTGAATGTCATATGTACAGATAATAAAAAAATGCCAATGCATCCCACAGCCTGTATGCTTTAAAGCATTGGCTGGCCCGAGGCGCATCCCATCCCGCCCGGCTACACTATTAGGATCATCCTCATCGCGTCGCCTCTTTATCGAAGGATGCACTGCAGTATGATCGTCAGTAAGGCTGGCATACTCGGTAGAATGGGTCGTGAGTCCGGCAATAACCTACAAAATAATAAGATATTTTAGTATACAAAATATATAGTAGTAATGTACGTGTTAGCTAAAAAAATTTATATTATCTTACCATGGTCTCGGCGTGCTCCTGAATATAATCATATGTCTCAAGCACAGCATCTCACAAAGTGGCCTCCATGACGGGCGAGGATGATGCCTTAAAAAAATAACGCTTTAGATATTTATGACTAATCAATGAGATAAAAACAAATATAAATAATAGTAATACAAACTAACCAAATCCTGTGAAATATTCTCGGGATCCCTCGACGATGAGTCATAACTCAGTCGGCGCCATCCACATCTTATGTCGGACGATCGTTAGCAACCATCGATGGCTCTAGAGGACTAGGAAAATACTGATCCCACTCTTGTCGCGTAATGCCATGCCCACGATCAACAATGGAGCTGACGGGGTCACCTACGAAGTCCCCGGAGTAAGATGAAGGCTGAATGACAGCATATCACTAAGAGCATGGTCTAGCTCATGGTGGTCACCCGGCTGATCAACTCCAACATCCTCAACAGGTGCCTCAATGCCCCCTTGCTGGGGACCACGTCCTTGCCAACCCCCACGACCTCGTGGGACACCCTTACCTCTCTGGGCACGCCTGCCACGTCGACCACGTTCAGGCTCCACTGGTGGCTCACGATGGTACTGCTCTGGCAACACATAATCAGCCTCGTACCCTAAGCGCACATCATCCCAGGTTCGCCTTAATGTCTGGGAAGCCAGGTTTGTAACCTGTTGGCCATACTCGTGCAAAGTGGCTGCTCCCTCGCTGGTATGTTGCTGCATCTGCAGTCCTAACTGGTAGAATAGATGTAGGCCAATAGCATGCACAACATGTAAGATATTAATTATGGAACACTAGGTTAACGTTATAAGTAAGTATACCAAATAGCATACCACCTCATGCCTCCCGGCGCATGGAACGTACCGACCGCTAGCGCGATGAATGAGATTCCCAACGAAAAGTCGAGTAACGCTGCGGTACCAGCCCATATACTCATGCTCACCATCCGTACGCTCAGGTGGAGGGGTGGCGGAATCAGGTCATGTCGTTGGTCCCAAATATCAATCTGCGCCTCTAACCATGCCACATATGTTTGGTCAACCCTAGAATGATCATCCCGCTGGTAATGTGTCCTAAGCCAAGCGAGCGGTGGAGGTACAAGTTCCGGTCGACCAAACTGGCAAAAGACTCGCTCGGTGGCATGATGCTACAATATAGAGACAGATCAATGAGACGGAAGAGCTCCACATAATTCGGCTGGTCGAGCAATAATCGGGCAAACCAGCTATTAGCTCGTTGTTGTATGGCCTCCAAATGAACTTTAAGTAAAACCAGGAACCGTGAGTATACACAACACATATGAATCCACGCCAAGTAAACTTAAGTATACATTTATATGCGCACCCTCCAACAGATCCCTGCATAGGGAAGATTATGCCGAGCCTCGTACTCGCGTCCGTATCCCCGCTTATCAACCCACCTCCTAGTTAAAGGGAGAAATGGTGGAGGTGGTGAATCCGGAGCGAAGGGTGGTACAATATGGACGTAAAATTTAAGGTATATTACTATGTATGTTATAATCATGAAAATAATTGACTATGTTTTCACCTGCAGCAGCGGCAAAAATTCGGCAACGTCTCTCTAGGTGCCCATGCTCACCCGGCACATCTGCCTATACAAGTAACCAAGAACAGCTGCACCCCAGCTATAATTAGATAAATCATCTAGCCACTCAAGATGATGAAGAAATCTTAAGCTGATTAGGTTTCCTGAAGTGTTCGGCAACAATACCCCTCCAAACATAAGCAACATCAACAACCTCGTGTACCGGTTAATATGAAGATCCAGTGTATCATCCATAATGTCCGCATGCATCACCTCCAGATGCAGCCGGACGTTCGTCAACTGCAGACAACTAGCCCCAACCAATGCAGCCTCCTCCGCTGGCTGGAAACTGGTGAGCCGTTGCAACATCTACAGGTACTGCAATCCCGTATAATATCTGATAGCATGCGGTAAAGATACATGATGTCTATCAACCGGCAGCCCATACAGAACCTCCACGTCGTGAAGCGTGAGAGTAGCCTCGCCAATCCAGCTGCAACTGGCCGATCTCAATAATCCTATAGAAACCCGTATCCTGAAGGCGTTTGACTATATGGGGATGGAGATGGTGGGCCCTAAGAAAGTCCCGCATATCGTCTACTCTTCTATCGCGGAACGTATGGGACAATAAATGCCCCTCCCATATGTACGAAGACCTATGCTCGACCTGTAGTAACAGTAGCTCTAGCGAGGCATGTCCGGGATGCACAAACGGAACCTCCATGACGACTACGGTAAATTGAACAATATTAATTAAAGTATTTTTCCTTTTCATTACTTATCATCTTTAAATATATTGCAATACCTTTAATATTAACATTTATTCGATATTTTTACTATATTGTTAATTAGGTTGATACATTTTCTATATTATAATTTTTATTTTATATGTTAGTTTATTATTTTATATGTTACTTTAATATTTTATATGTTAGTTTACTACTTTATATATTTGTTTATTATTTAATATGTTTGTTTCTTATTTTATATGTTTGTTTATTATTTTATATGTTTGTTTATTATTTTATATGTTAATTTTATTATTTTGTATGTTTGTTTCTTACTCACCTATGTTTCACTATAATAAAAATAAATAGTTCATTTTCATAATTATACATGATTTAATTATTTAATATTATATAACAATACTTAGTTTGAGTCCAGATGAACCACATTTTGTTTTCGGACTCGATATTTGAGGCCCGGTAGAACTAAGGTATCCAATGTTCTTATGTTTATGGTGAAAAAATTTCCCCGATTTATCACTCAACAGGTCTGTTATTTTATATGTTAGTTTATTATTTTATATGTTATTTTATTATTTTATATGTTAGTTTTATTATTTTATATATTTGTTTGTTACTCACCTACTTTTGACTATAATAAAATTAAATAATTAATTTTCATAACTATACATGATTTAATTATTAAATATTCATATAACAATACTTAGTTTGACAAATATTGTTATTTTCTCATGTTATTTTCTTATATTTTTTTACTAGAATTGGAGAGAACTATCAACTTTTTTGAGATATTTTTAGGTTTAACAGATACTTAAATGATTAATTTCAATAACTACAAAGATACTACGCTAAATGGCACTACATTTTACTACGTTAAAAGAGCACTACATTAAAAATATGAGGACTACATTAGGGCACAAGATATCACTACAGGGAACTAAAGTCACATATTCATATATGTACAACAATAACATCTAAATAAGATTAATTATTCCAGAAATAATAGTTTATCTATTTTACTAATTTTTTAGCAAATAAATAATCTAAACCGGATAAGAATAACAAATTAGTTTAATCATAAAACAATCAAGAAAAATATATACCACAGTAAAATTAACTAATTAACTTTTTTTTAACAACTACTAACAGTTTCTCTATTTTACTATTTTTTTATCACACTAATAATATAATTTGGATAAAAAATAACAAATTAATTAAATCGCAAACAATCACGAAATAACATAGAACACAGTAAAAATAACTAATAGGCATTTTTTATACATGAGTTTTTAAAAAAAAGTCAGAACACCTCGATTTAAAGTTTTTGGAAAGTCGAATATCTGGTTATTTGGAGCCGAAACAAGCAACTCACTACGAGATAATGCCTTAGATACGATGAGGGACAAAGAATCTACACTTTTTATGGGACCGGTGGGCTCCGCTCGAGCTTTTTTTGCTTAAAATTAGGGGGGGTGTTGGTTTTTTAACTTTGGGAGGGAGGGGAGGAGGAATCAGTTTTGTTTTGGTGGGAAAGGAGAAGGGACGATAATTTATGTAGGTACAACGCCTTATAGTAAGACGCTATACTGTAGCGCTTTATATTAAGACGCTATACCTTCCCTCTCATTTTACATTCAAATATAGCGCGGTCAACTAGCCGTTATATATATATATATATAGTCACGACCCGATTTACCCTCCAAAGGTGTCGTGACGGCACCTAGTCTCTATGACTAGGTAAGCCTACTATAAAGGAAAAAATTGAATTGAAACACAAGCAATAAAGGGGATAAGGGCAATGACATAAATAACGTACTGGCCGCTCGGATCATACAAAAATATAACTTCCCAAAACCCGGAATGTCACACAGAGTCACAAGCTTCTAACACTATTGTAGCTCTAACAAAAACTGGAAAGTACATAAGAACACCTCTACAAGATAGAATGGAAGGAGACTCGGAGGATTCTGTGGTCGCGGAAGAAATACCTTGCAGTCTCCTAAAATCAGCAGCAACGACTAACCACGAGGCTGATAGCTCGTACCTGGATCTGCACACGAAAAATAAGTGCAGGAAGGGGCATGAGTACACCACATTTGGTACCCAGTAAGTGCCAAGCCTAACCCCAGTCAGGTAGTGACAGGGTCAGGTTAAGGCTCTTCTGGATTTCTATGTAAATCAATTTAAAACAGTAGAAAGATAGGTAATGTATACAGTAAAACATTTTAGAAAAACAACATAAGTCCTACAGTAAAGAGAGGTCTCAGCTCAACACAATATATATATCACAAAGTGGAATCTCCCGGGATGTCGTCCCGTAGTTCCAAACGATTATGCAGTACAGGGGGATCTCCCGAAGTACGTCCGTAGTCCCAAAATAAATATGCAGTACAGGGGGATCTCCCGGAATACGTCTGTAGTCCCAAAATAAATATGCAGTACAGGGGGATCTCTCGGAATACGTCTGTAGTCCCAAAATAAATATGCAGTACAAGGGAATCTCCCGTCATACGTCCATAGTCCCAATTTAAATATGCTATGCAGGATGAATGACAAGCATAACATCGAAATCACACGGTTTGTGCTAATCACAGATAAGACATATAAGGGCTTAACTAATCATGGCGCACAGAAAATCAAGTAGACAATTAAGCACATAAGCATGATTTCCTAATCTAACAAAACAATATATCATATGAGGGCAAGTTCATAGAAGAGAAAACAATTTTGTTTTAGTAAGGAAGAAAAATGAGATTTTTGAAACAACGGCCCGTGTACGTACTCGTCACCTCACGTACACGGCCCACACAACATTTAACATCAACTATCCTAAGGGGGGAAGTCCCCAACACAAAGTTAGCCAAGCCACTTACCTCGACTGCTCAAATTAACCCGGAATCACATTCTTTCCACGAGTACCAAACTCCGAAAGGCCCGAATCTATTCAAATAAGTTTCGTAATGTGAATATCCTTACAAGAAACTAGTTCAACAAATAAATTTGAAGCCTAAGCACGAAATTAGGGAAATTCCCCAAAAAGTCTCCCGGGCCCACGACTCGGAATCGGGTGAAAGTCACAAATTCCGAACACCCATTCACTCACGAGTACACTCAACCAAAAATCATCACAATCCGACGTCGAAATCTCACTCAAAACTCAAATTTTCAATAGGGGGACTTTTCTCTCATTTTCAAACACTTTCCCATCATTTATCCCTAATTAGATTGAAGCATTCACTATAGATTGATGAAATACAAAGGAAATAGGATTAGGAATCGTTACCTATTGATCTCCTCTTCAAAATCCTCATAGAATCGCCAAATCCCGAGATCCAATTGATTTTAGAAATTATGAAGTCCAATCCCTCGAATTGCCTATTTCTGCCCAGCGATTTCCGCTTCTGCGGCCAATTGGACCGCACCTGCGGAAAATGCATCGCAGGTGCGAAAACTCATTAATTTGGATGGGGGCGCACCTGCGGTACCTGGGCCGCATCTGCGGTCCCACACCTGCGAACCCATCCAGCCTTGGGTAAAACCGCACTTGCGCAACCCCTTATCGCACCTGCGTGTCCGCACCTACGGCTTCCCTTCCGCAGGTGCGAGACACCAGAACCAGCAACTTCAGCTATAGGCTTAAGTAAAAACTTTTCCTGTTTGAGCATCCGAAACCCACCCGAGGGCCCCGAGACCTCAACCAAAACCACCAAACAGTCCTAATACCACATTCGAACTTAGTCGAGCCTTCAAACCACATCACATAACACCAAAAATCACAAATTATACATGGATTCAAGCCTAAAACTTAGAATTTTCCCAAAATCCACAACGATGCCGAAACACGTCAAAACTATTCCGAATGGCCTGAAATTTGACACACAGGTCACAAATGACACTACGGACCTACAACCACTCTTTGAATCCCATTCCGAGCCCGATATCAAAATTTCACCTATCGGCCGAAATTCTAACTTTCGCCAATTCAAGCCTAACTCTACTACAGACCTCGAAAGCACATTCCGGACGCGCTCCTAACCCCGAAATCACTCAACGGATCTAACAGAGTTGACGAAACTCCATTCGGGACTCGTCTTCACATAGTTACACCCACAGTCCAATTTCTAAGGATTAACACATAATTAGGGACTAAGTGTCCCAAAACTCTCCGAATTTCATAGGTAAACACTCCGGCAAGTCCCAAAAGCAGAAACAAACGTGGGGAAAACAATTATTAGGGGATCGGCGCTCTAACTCTCAAAATGACCGACCAGGTCATTACATTCTCCCCCTAAAACAATCGTTCGTCCTCGAACGAGTATAAAGACATACCTGAAAACTGTGAAAAGATGAGGGTACTGGTTGCGCATATCCTGTTCGGTCTCCCAAGTTGCCTCCTCGACTGGCTGACCCCTCCACTGAACCTTTTCTGAGCAATATTCTTCGACCTGAGCTTTCTGACCTACCTATCCAAAATAGCTACTGGCTCCTCAACATAAGATAGATCCTTATCCAACTGGACTGAACTGAAGTCCAATACATGAGCCGGATTGCCGTTATACTTCCAGATCATAGACACGTGGAATATCGGATGAACTCCTATTAGGCTGGGAGGCAAGGCAAGCTTATAGTCAACCTCCCCAACACGCTGCAACATCTCAAAAGGGCCAATGAATCTCGGACTCAGCTTACCCTTCTTCCCAAAACTCATGACTCCCTTCATAGGCGATACCCAAAAGAAAACCCGATCACCAGCCATAAATGCCAAATCACGAACCTTCAGGTCCGCATAACTCTTCTGTATGAAGTCTATCCTGAATCACCTTCCCCTTGTCCAGGGCATCCTGGACCAAATCTGTACCCAACAATCGAGCCTCGCCCGGCTCGAACCATCCCACTGGAGACCCACACCGTCTACCATACAAAGCCTCATACGGTGCCATCTGAATGCTGGACTGGTAGCTGTTATCTGCAAGTGGAAAGTATTGGTCCCATGACCCTCCAAACTCCATCACACAAGCACAGAGCATATCCTCAAGAATATGAATCGTGCACTCGGACTGCCCATCCGTCTGAGGGTGAAAGGTTGTGCTCAGCTCCACCCTGGTGCCCAACTCCTGTTGTACGGCTCTCCAAAACCGTGATGTGAACTGTGTACCTCTGTTTGAAATGATAGATACTGGGGTACTGTGAAGGCGGGTGATCTCTCTGATATAAATCTCAGGCAACCTCTCTGAAGAATAAGTAGTCAACACCGGAATAAAATGAGCTGACTTGGTGATGTTTTAGACTTCACTACCACAGAAGAAGACATGTTACTTTGTGTGGTACCCAATTTTTGAGTTCTATCTCAGTAGAAGAACCTGGTTCTTCTTGGTGTTCCAACTACTACTGCTACGGAATAGTAAAAATGTCACGACCCCAAATCCTAAATCGTCCGTGATGGCGCCTATCGTGGAACTAGGCTAGCCGATAACCACATGTTCACAATTTATTTCAAAATCCCAATCAAAATCCAAGCATTTCATAAGTATACAAAGTTTACTAAATAAAGTAGGCCAAAAAAACAGTGGCACCAACCCCAAAACCCGGAGCCAACAAGTCATGAGCATCTAGAAGAATATGCCAAAATATACTATTATAATACAAAACCTCTGAATGAAATCNCAACTTCAAACCGAAAGATTTAGTATGAAAATGAAATGAATCATATAGAGGACCTCGGGCAAAACATATTTTAATAAGGTCAAAACGGAAGTAGTAAAATCATAATTAGCCCCTCGGGTAAAACATGTATCATAATCAGCCCTTCAGGCATGCCTCACAGTCACTCAGCACCTCACAATCACTCATCACCTCACAGTCACTCATGCCTCCAAATTGCTCGTCACTCGGCACTCGGTGCACTCAGTGGTAGGTGTGTACTGACTCCAGAGGGGTCCTTCAGCCCAAGCGCTAATATCACTCAGCACCTCACCATCACTCAGCAGAACCACTCAAAAGGTCCCTCGGGCGAATCAGTAAAACAGGGTACTCGACCCAAAACATCATTTTAAATCTCAAAGTAGTGTAAATCAGGTTGAGTTTCGAAAACAGTAAGCACAATGTGGCTGAGTGAAATCATCAACAAAATGTGAGGAAAAGCAGCAGTAAAATGCCCCCAAGGGGTCTAAACAGATCGTCACGAGGCCCCAAACACGGCTTATAGCCCAAATATTTCAACAATCTTTAGAACATAATTTGGCATAAGGTTTTGAGTAAAATATGCAACTCATTAGTTGCCACGGAGAGGACCTAGTCCAATCAAAAAATCAGTACGCGCCACATACTCGTCATCCGACATGTGCGCCATTCTAAAATCAGTGAGAAATATGTAGTCCGGGGTTCCATACCCTCAGGACAAGATTTATAACCATTACTTACCTCTACCGGGCCACAACACTAGTCCGCAATGCCCTTACCCCTCAAATTGGCTCCCGATTGCTCCGAATCTAGCTAAAACCAGTTTAACATCATTAATATATATCAAAGGATCACAACCCAATCGAAAACTATCAAATTATACAAGAATCTCGAAATTCGGCCAAACCCGAGCCCCGGGCCCACGTCTCGGAATTCGATAAAATTTACATCAGTAGAATCCTCGTCCTCCCACAATTCTATACATACCAAGAACATTAAAATCGGACCACAATTTCCCACTCAAATCCTCAAAATCAAAATCTAAATTCCCATACACCCTTCTTCCCCAATTTTGGGTTTAATTCCAGCAATTTATGGTTTAATTACTTAGAAAGCGACATATAAACGAGTTATGAAGTTCAAAACCTTAACTCCAAGTGATTCCCTTCAATTTCCTCTTCAAACCCTCTCAAAAGAGCTCCCAATTCATTCAACAATGGAGAAAAAAATGAGCTATTCTCGCATAAATGGCCTTTTAAAACATTCTGCCCAGCCATTAAATTTTCTTCAGTGCGATTGTGACTCGTGGCACGCGATCGCGATGCACAGAACAGCCAACCAATGCGATCGCATACCAATACACGCGATCACATAGAATAACTCTCTACCCCACACACGCGCCTCAGAGTCCTCTATGCGATCGCACTGCCTTACCTGATCAACCTATGCGATCGCAATCCTAACCACGCGATCGCATAGAAAAAAATGCCCCAATTTTACTGTACACGATCGCGAACATCCTCCCGCGATCGCGTAGAAGGAATCCAGAACCTCACACCAGCAAAAAATGGCCAGTTTTCAAGCCAAGAGTTGGTCCGTTAACCACCCAAAACACACCCGAGGCCCTCCGGAACACAACCAAACATACCAACATATCTCATAACATCATTCAAACTTAGTCGAGCCTTAGATACACCAAAACAATGCAACAACACCAAAATCACATCAAATTCAAGCCTATGAACTTTGAAACTTTCAAATTTCGCCAACTACGCGGAAACACACTGAAACAGGATTGACCTGAAATTTTGCGGACATATCCAAAATGACATTACGAACCTGTTCCCACTTTCGAAATTCCATTCCGACCCCAATAGCCTATTTTCCACTGTCGATCGAAAATCGCCAAAAACTAACTTTCGCCAATTCAAGCCTAATTCTACACCGGACATCAAAACTTCATTCCGAACACACTCCTAAGTCCCAAATCACCTAAATGAAGCTATCCGAGCCATGAAATCCACATTCTGAGGTCGTTCACCAATAAGTCAACTCTTAGTTGACTTTCTCAACTATTAGGCTACTTTAAGAGACTAAATGCCTAAATTCTCACCATAATCACTCTGGACCCAAACCAACTGACCCAACACAACAAAAATAGGCTAGCGATATATAATAAATGCAGAAATGGGGGAAACATGGTAAATCTCACAGAACGACCGGCCGGGTCGTTACATCCTCCCCCTCTTAAACAAACGTTCATCCTCGAACGGGTCTAGAAACATACCTGGAGTCTCGATAAAGTGAGTATATCTATGTCGAATAGCCTAGCATCGCCCAGCTCAAACCAACCAACCGGAGACCTGCACCTCCTACCATATAAAGCCTCATACGGAGCCATATGGATACTCGACTGATAGCTATTATTATATGCAAACTCCGCTAGTGACGGAACTGGTCCCATGAACCACCAAAGTCAATCACACAAGCACGCAACATATCCTCCAAAATCTGAATGGTACGCTCCGACTGCCCGTCGGTCTGAGGGTGAAACGTTGTGCTCAACTCGACCTGAGTACCCAACTCTCTCTGCACGACTCTCCAAACCTGAGATGTGAACTGAGTACCTCTGTCGGAAATGATAGAACTGGAACCCCATGCAATCGGACAATCTCCCTGATATAAATCTCAGCTAACCTCTCCGAAGAATAAGTAGTACTAATAGGAATGAAGTGCGCAGACTTGGTCAGCCGATCCACAATAACCCATATAGCATCAAACCTCCTCGAAGTTTGTGGGAGTCCAACTACAAAGTCCATGGTGATCCGCTCCCACTTCCACTCCGGAATATCAAATCTCTGAAGCAATCTACCTAGTCTCTCGTGCTCTTACTTGACCTGCTGACAGTTGAGACACCGAGCCACAAACTCCACAATATCCTTCTTCATCCTCCTCCACCAATAATGCAGCCTCAAATCCTGATACATCTTCGCGGCACCCGGATGGATGGAATACCGCAAACTATGAGCCTCTACTTGAATCAAATCTCGAAGCCCATCTATGTTGGGCACGCAAATTCGACCCTGCATCCTCATGACCCCATCATCACCAATAACCACATCCCTGGAATCACCGCGACAGACCCTGTCCGAAATAACAAGCAAATGTGGATTATCACACTGGCGTGCTCTAATCTGATCATAAAGAGAAGACCTGGAGGCTACACAAGCCAACACCCGCGGGGGATCCGATAGATCCAATCTCACCAACTGACCTGCTAAGGCCTGAACATCAAGGGCTAATGGTTGCTATGCTACTGGAAGGTAGGCTAGACTCCCCCAAACTCTGTGTTCTGCGACTCAAGGCATCGGCCACTACATTGGCCTTCCCAGGATGATATAAGATAGTGATGTCATAATCCTTGAGGAGCTCTAACCATCTCCTCTGATGCAACTTCAAGTCCTTCTACCTCAGCAGATACTGCAAACTACGATGATCAGTGAAAATCTCACACTGCACTCCATACAAATAATGCCGCCAAATCTTCAAGGCATGAACAATGGCATCTAACTCAAGATCGTGCACTGGATAATTCTTCTCGTGCACCTTCAACTTCCTGGACGCGTAGGCAATCACCCTATCATTCGGCATCAATACCGCTCCCAAACTAACTCTAGAAACATCACAATAGACTGTGTAAGAACCCAAACCAGCAGGCAAAACTAGTATCGGAGCTGTAGTCAATGCTCACTTGAGCTTCTGAAATATCTCCTCACACTCATCAGACCATCTAAATGGAGCACCCTTCTGGGTCAATCTTGTCAAAGGCGAAGCAATAGAAGAGAACCCCTCCACAAAGCGACGGTAATATCCTGCCAAACCAAGGAAACTCCTAATCTCTGTAGCTGAGGATGGTCTAGGCCAACTCTGCACCGCCTCTATCTTCTTCAGATAAACCTGAATCCTCTCACTAGACACCACGTGCCCCAAGAAAGCTACAGAACCAAGCCAAAACTCACACTTGGAGAATTTCACATAGAGCTTCTCCTCCCTTAACCTCTGTAACACAACTCTCAAATGTTGAGCATGCTCTTCCTGGCTACGAGAATAAACCAGGATGTCATCAATGAACACAATGACGAAATAATCAAGGTAAGGCTGAAACACGTTGTTCATTAATTGCATGAACGCAACTGGGGCATTGGTCAGCCCAAATGACATAACTAAGAACTCATAATGACCATATCTAGTTCTGAAAGCAGTCTTCAGAATGTCAGAATACCGAATCCTCAACTAATGATACCCAGATCCCAAATCAATCTTGGAAAACACTCTACCTCCCTGAAGTTGGTCAAACAAATCATCAATGCGGGGGCAAGGGATACCGGTTCTTCACTGTAACCCTGTTTAGATGCCGATAATCAATACACATACGCATGGACCCATCCTTCTTCTTCACGAACAATACCGGTGCACCCTAAGGTGACACACTAGGCCGAATGAACCCCTTATCTAGGAGTTCCTGAAGCTTCTCCTTCATATCCTTTAGCTCCGTTGGTGCCATACGATAAGGTGGAATAAAAATAGGTTGAGTGCCTGGCACCAAGTCAATAACAAAATCAACATCCCTGTCAGGTGGCATGCCTGGCAGGTCTGCAGGAAACACATCCGGAAAGTCATGGACCACAGGAACTGAATCAATAGCGGGAGTCTCACCACTAACATCCCTCACAAAGTCCAAATAAGATAAACACCCTTTCTCAACCATGTGCTGAGCACTCAGGTAGGAAATCACCCTGCTAGGCATATACTTGGAAGAACCTCTCCATTCAACCCTTGGACACCCTGGCATAGCAAAGGTCACGGTCTTAGCGTGACAATCAAGAGCAGCATGGCACAGTGATAACCAATCCATTCCCAATATCACGTCAAAATCGACCATGCTGAGTAACAGTAGGTCTACTCGGGTCTCCAGACCCCCAATAGACATTATGAATGACAATACACACGGTCCATAACAACAATATCGCCCACCGGAGTCGACACATGAACAGAGGTGACTAGAGACTCACGTGGCACATCCAGAAAACGGGCAAAATATGAAGAAACATAGGAATATGTAGAACCAGGGTCAAATAAAGCCAAGGCATCTCGGCAACAGACTGAGAAATTACCTGCGATCACGGCATCTGATGCCATAGCATCCGGCCTGGCTGGAAATGCATATATGCGAGCCTGACCTCCCCCTGCTCGACCTCCCCTTCTAGGGCAGCCTCTGGCTGACTGACTACCACCCCTGGCTGCCTGGGCGGGTTGTGAAGTGGCTGGAGCTGAAGTCGAGGGCTGGCCCCTCTGCTGAGAAGATCCACAAGAACGACGGGGACACTGCCTCCACACGTGCCCGAACTCTCCACACTCAAAACAACTCCCTGGAGTTGGAGGCGAGATGATAGAAACCCCTAGCACCCGTACGGCCACTAGAAGACTCCTGTATAGAAGAACCCTGAGCTAGGGGTGCTCGAGCTGCACTATGAGCTGGGAGGGCACCAAATGAAGTACGACCTGACTGAGAACCACGGGGACCCTGTCCCGAAGATGCACCATTGTATGCTGGGCAGCCTGACTGAGGAGGCCCGAATAAACGACCCCTACCCTGCTGAAACTGTCCCCTGAAGGGAGCACCACTGGAACTGCCCGAACCACGAGGCCTCTTGGCCTTTCTATCCTCCCACTCCTAGCGGTGAACGGACTCAATATCTCGAGCTATGTTAACAACCTGCTCGAGTGAAGCACCTGATACTCTCTCCCGAGTCATAAATAACCGAAGTTGATAAGAAAGACCATCTACAAACCTGCTCACCGCCCTATCAGTAGGGACAATCTCAGAAGCATGCGTAGCCAACTCAGAAAACTTCATCTCGTACTGAATAACTGATAACTCTCCCTGGCGCAACTGCTCAAACTACCTGCGTTGCTCCTCTCTGTGGGACTGAGGAACATACTTCTCCAAAAAGATCGTGGAGAACTGTATCCAGGTGAGAGGTGCTGAACCAACCGGCCTACGCCTCTCGAATGAGTCCCACCAAGTAAAGGCAGCACCCGTAAACTAAAATGTAACAAATGAGACCCCACTGGTCTCCAAAATACCCGGGGTACGTAGTATCCTCTAGCACCTATCTAGAAACCCCTGGGCATCCTCGACCTCTATACCGCTGAAAGTCGGAGGTTGAAGTCTGCTGAATCTCTCCAACCTACGTTGCTCGTCCTCAGACATAGCAGGGACCACATAATCCTGGACCGGAGCAACTGGCTGAGCTAGGGCTGCTCCCGGTGCCAGAATACCCTGTGCAGCCTGCTCAGGTGCCCGGGCAGCTGGAGTCTGATTGCCTCCCCCGGCCTGAGCTGTGGTAGCAGTAGAAGACATGGCGACTTCCTGAGCCAAACTGGTGCATACTGCCAATATCTCAGAGTCTCTTGAAGACCTGGAATAACCATAGGCACTGTCGGTGCCTGAGCCTGTCCCGCTAGAACACCATCGGCGGGAACCTGATCTTGATCGATAAGGGGATCCTGTGGTACTGTCCCGGCTGCTGTGCAGGCCGTCCTCTACCTCTACCACGGCCTCGACCTCTCGCTGTTCTAGCCGGTGACTAGTCACTCTGATTGGTATGGCGTGTCCTCACCATCTGTGAGAAAATGAAACAACGTAAGTTCAGATTTCAAGAATCAATAGATCAACACGAAAGAGTTCAAGAAAGGTAGAAATGTTTCCTAAAAGTTCGGCAACCTCTCGAAGATAAGTACAGACGTCTCTGTACCGATCCGCAAGACTCTACTAAACCTGCTCATTACCGTTGAGTCCTATGTAACCTAGGCTCTGATACCAAACTGTCACGACCCCAAATCCTAAATCGTCCGTGATGGCGCCTATCGTGGAACTAGGCTATCCGATAACCACATGTTCACAATTTCTTTCAAAATCCCAATCAAAATCCAAGCATTTCATAAATATACAAAGTTTACTAAATAAAGTAGGCCAAAAAAACAGTGGCACCAACCCCAAAACCCGGAGCCAACAAGTCATGAGCATCTAGAAGAATATGCCAAAATATACTATTATAATACAAAACCTCCGAATAAAAGCTAGATACAACAAGAAGGGAAAACAGAGATGCTGCGGACGCTGAACAGCTACCTCTATATCCCGCAATCCGGCTCCGCACGGAATAAATGGCTAATGCTCGGTATCTGCACCTGAATCTGCACACAGGGGTGCAGGGAGTAATGTGAGTACGCCAACTCAGTAGTAATGAAAATAAATCAAGTCTAAGCGGCAAGGAAACACATAAAATCAATGCCATCAAATCACAATATACACAACCTTACTTTCCAATAGTGTAAACATAGATATACGAAATCGTCATGCCTTAAAACAAACTTTAGAAAAGTCCTTTGAAGAATCCATATTTTTAACAACTTCAAACTGAAAGGTTTAGTATGAAAATGAAATGAATCATATAGAGGACCTCGGGCAAAACATATTTCATAAGGTCAAAACGGAAGTAGTAAAATCATAATTAGCCCCTCGGGTAAAACATGTATCATAATCAGCCCTTCAGGCATGCCTCACAGTCACTCAGCACCTCACAATCACTCATCACCTCACAGTCACTCATGCCTCCAAATCGCTCGTCACTCGGCACTCGGTACTCGGTGCGCTCACTGATAGGTGTGTACAGACTTCGGAGGGGTCCTTCAGCCCAAGCGCTAATATCACTCAGCACCTCACCATCACTCAGCACCTCACTATCACTCAGTAGAACCACTCAAAAGGTCCCTCGGGCGAATCAGTAAAACAGGGTACTCAACCCAAAACATCATTTTAAATCTCAAAGTAGTGTAAATCAGGTTGAGTTTCGAAAACAGTAAGCACAATGTGGCTGAGTGAAATCATCAACAAATAGTGAGGAAAAACAGTAGTAAAATGCCCCCAAGGGGTCTAAACAGATCGGCACAAGGCCCCAAACATGGCTTATAGCCCAAATATTTCAACAATCTTTAGAACATAATTTAGCATAAGGTTTTGAGTAAAATATGCAACTCATTAGTTGCCGCGAGAGGACCTAGCCCAATCCAAAAATCAGTACGCGCCACATACTCGTCATCCGACATGTGCGCCATTCTAAAATTAGTGAGAAATATTTAGTCCGGGGTTCCATACCCTCAGGACAAGATTTATAACCATTACTGACCTCTACCGGGCCACAACACTAGTCCGCAATGCCCTTGCCCCTCAAATTGGCTCCCGATTGCTCCGAATCTAGCCAAAACCAATTTAACATCATCAATATATATCAAAGGATCACAACCCAATCAAAAACTATCAAATTATACAAGAATCTTGAAATTCGGCCAAACCCGAGCCCCAGGCCCACGTCTCGGAATTCGATAAAATTTACATCACTAGAATCCTCGCCCTCCCACAATTCTATACATACGAAGAACATTAAAATTGGACCACAATTTCCCACTCAAATCCTCAAAATCAAAATCTAAATTCCCATGCACCCTTCTTCCCCAATTTTGGGTTTAATTCCAGCAATTTATGGTTTAATTACTTAGAAAGCGACATATAAACGAGTTATGAAGTCCAAAACCTCACCTCCAAGTTATTCCCTTCAATTTCCTCTTCAAACCCTCTCAAAAGAGCTCCCAATTCGTTCAACAATTAGACTTCAATACCACACAAGAAGATAGGTTACTTTGTGTGGTATCCAATTTTCGAGTGCTATCTCAGTAGAAGAACCTGGTTCTTCTTGGTGTTCCAACTACTACTGTTGCGGAATAATAAAAATCAGTAAAGTAAAAACACAGAGAGTTTTACGTGGAAAACACCTGGCTCAAAAGGTGAAAAAACCAAGACCTACTCCTCAGTAGGATTTGCTCAAACTCTTCTAGCCCCTAGATAATTTCTACACACCTCAAGTTAACTCTAACTTGAACAATACGTACCTATTACAATTGGTTCTATGAAAGCTGAAAGATACAATATTAAAAACTCCTACTACAATCAACTAGACTCAATAATCAATCAGATGGAACTAGTTCTTCTAGTTGAACTGTAACCTTTGCATCGCACAATGATTCTGCTTGCAAAATAACTCTGGGAATTTTGCTTTCAGACTTTGATTCACTTCAGCTTTTGTGCATGTAGGATTCCAGCAGAAATACATCAAGTATTTATAGAGTCACTCATTGAGATTGTCTTCCAATTCTAGTTCAACTCTACCTGGGTGAACAAATTCGAACCAAACTCAACTTCCTTTCTTTTGTTAATTTCCTTGCTGAATTCGACTTCAATTAATCAGATCAATTTGCAACCTTTTCGCATTAGGAGACAATCTCTTGGTCCATTGATACTTCATATTCGCAAACATCTCCTAAGCATATACAGTTTATGTGCCAGCTATTTAGTTCAAGATGTGTGCTCTGATGGACCTGGTTCAACTGGTCAGCCGTTTGTCAATCTTCAAAACTATGCAGTGACATGGGTCAACACTTGGTCAGCCGATCCACGATCACCCAAATATCGTCGAACTTTCTCAAAGTCCGAGGAAGTCCAACTACAAAGTCCATGGTGATCCGCTCCCACTTCCACTCTAGAAGCTCAATCTGCTGAAGTAATCCTCCTGGTCTCTGATGTTCATATTTAACTGCTGACAGTTGAGACACTTTGCCACAAATTCCACTATGTTCTTCTTCATCCTTCTCCACCAATAGTGTTGTCTCAAGTTCGGGTACATCTTCGCGGCACCCTGGTGGATGGAGTACCGCAAACTATGAGCCTCCTCCAAAATCAACTCCCAAAGCCCATCTACATTGAGCACACAGATCCGCCCCTGTATCCTCATCATGCCATCATCATCTATAGACATATCTTTGGTATCTCCTCGCCGGACCCTATCCTGAAGAACTAGAAGGTGGGGGTCATCATACTGGCGCTCTCTGATACCCGGATAGGCTCTGAAATATCCAACCTCACAAACTGGCTGGCTAAGGTCTGAACATCCAAGGCTAAAGGCCTCTCAGCCGCTGGAAGATATTCCAAGCTCCCCAAACTTTCCGCCCGGTGACTCAAGGCGTCTGCCACTACATTGACCTTCCCCGAGTGGTATAATATGGTGAAAATCTCACAGGGAACATCGTACAAATAATGACGCTAGATCTTCAGGGCGTGAACAATAGCTGCTAACTCGAGGTCATGAACTGGATAATGCTTCTCATGCACCTTCAACTGCCTGGACGCATAGGCAATCACCCTATCGTCCTGCATCAAAATTACTCCAAGGCCAATCCTCGAGGCATTACAATAGAGAGTGTAGGACCCCGAACCCGTAGGAAACACTAATACTGGGGCCGTAGTCAAAGCTGTCTTGAGCTTCTAAAAGATCTCCTCACACTTCTTGGTCCACCTGAATGGAGCACCCTTCTGGGTCAGTCTGGTCATAGGTGCTGAAATAGATGAAAATCCCTCTACAAAGCGACGGTAGTACCCTACCAACCCAAGGAAACTGTGGATCTCTGTAGCTGATGACGGTCTAGGCCAACTCTGCACTGCCTCCACCTTCTTCAGATCTACCTTGATCCCATCACAAGACACTATGTAGCCCAAGAATGCCACCGAATCAAGCCAGAACTCACACTTGGAGAATTTTGCATACAATCTCTTCTCCCTCAAAGTCTGAAGCACAGTCCTCAAGTGTTGCTCATGATCTTCCCGTGATCGGGAATACACCAGGATGTCGTCAATAAACACAATGACGAATGAGTCAAGATAAGGCCGTAACACACTGTGCATCAAATGCATAAAGGCTGCTGGGGCATTGGTCAGCCCAAATGACATGACAAGAAACTCATAGTGACCATATCTGGTTCTGAAGGTAGTCTTCGAGATGTCCGGCTCCCGAATTTTCAGCTTATAATAGCCGGATCGCAAGTCAATCTTGGAGAAAACTCTAGAACCCTGTAACT